>OY744607.1:70929685-71034685 GCA_963556255.1 Allolobophora icterica | reverse complement strand
GACAAAAGGACACAATATGAAGATAAGAAAGAAAACTCAAAGACGTCAACGGCCTTAGTAGCCAAAAGATGTCGTTAAACTTTAGAAGAAGAAGTTGCATTAGGTACCCTCGTTCACCGTGTATGATAAGAGTCTTTGAACATTTTAATAACTGTTTTGTAGTGCCATCGATTGAAGACTAGAGAAATTGTGCGATTCTCTTTAAGGCGCCACATAAATGGCCATATGCATACATACATACATACATACATACATACATACATACATACATACATACATACATACATACATACATACATACATACATACATACATACATACATATTAATATAGGTGCTATAGAAGTTATCCGACGAGCCTCTGGACTCTCTCTCTTGCAGGGGTGCTATATAAATATTTGATTATAAATTTACATTTACAAATATAATGGCGATAAATAACATATCATCTATAGCTAAAGATTCTGTTACATCAATGCTAAATTGGTTGCTAGGCAACGCCCATTGGTGTGTTTTAGACTATTTTGGTCTTAGGCCTATCCCAAAAGCGATATCATTGCGAAGGTTTTCGGCGGGAGAGACGCTGCCAACCACAGCTTGAAACCCCATATTTATATGGCGCCTCTTTAAGAGAGGCTCCAGAAGCGATTCTGTTTCCAGTCTTCGAGTATGCACTATCTAATGACGAAGCATCAATCGATGGCGCTGAGCAGTTGTGAGTGAAGGACAATCAGACATGAAACAATCAGGAGAGAATCAAACGAAATTGATGGACCGAAAGATATTTAATATAAAATGAACAAAACTCTATCAATGAAATTTAACCTTCGCAGGACGAAGAGGGGTAAATTATTACCCCAGGGGTGTTTGGATGTTGATTGCGGAGCAACTGTAGGTAGGTATCATTTGTCGTTCCATGTGTTGTTTACAAGTTACCACCAATGACATATTCTGACTGCATACCCGCCACATTGCCATGTGGTGGGAAAAAGATTTTTCAATCGAAAGTGTCCTGGGGAAAAAATTTACCCCACTTCGTCGTCGACGTCGTTATTTTTTCGTTCATAAGGAAGATATGTTTTTTAAAGATATGAGCTCATAAGTGACTTCCAATCATATATCAATTGTGGAATCTACCATGGAACTGACTGTTATTAGTTTCATAATTGGAGAGTTTATTTTTCCAAGATGGCGGCCAATATGGCCGTCAAAACAAAAATATGCATGTCTCAGCTAATATAGGTAAGCTAAAATGACAAATGAGTGTCAATTGTAATATTCCCAAGGTCAAGGAATCGATTTATCGCAGTGGCAATAATGTGTGAGTACCACTGTCCAAGATGGCAGCCAACATGGCCGCCAAAACACAAAATTTGTATATCTCGGCTCGTAGGTAAGATGCAATGACAAATGAAGTGTCAATTGTAGCATTTCCAAGGTCAAGGAATTCATTTATCGTAGTGACAATAGCGTGGGAATTCTACTATCCAAGATGGCGGCCAATATGGCCGCCAAACCACAAAAATGGGAATTATCAATAAACTAACTGATCGATCACTATTGCCACTGCGATAAGTCGACGTTGGGCCAGAGTGGTCCTAGTACGAGGGACAAAGAGATCAAGATGGCCAGGAGAGCGCAGAGGACGAGCTGAAGTTGCAGAGAGAGGTTGCAGCATAAGGTCAGAGAGGTATCTAGAGGCAAGCCCTAACTGGGACTTGGGACGTCAATTGTCAGTGAAGGACTTTCCACACAGTAACCGTCTCAGCGGAGGAGGATCGAATCCGTTCTTTCCGAATAGAAAAATATTCCCAATCGGTTGCTAAATGATCACTGAAAGATTACAATACTGAAGTGGTCTCTATTACGAGTAGGCAACACCAACGATGGTTACTGTTAAAAATCTTACACACCTCTTTTAAGGGGTATCTTCGTCCTATAAGTACTAGCAGACGCAGGCCATGTATTAAGCTAAATTTAAAGCTAACATTAAATAGTATAAACTATAGAATTATTTGAGGGAGAACACTAGTCACATTCAAAACCGCCTGAGCCGTATTCTGGTAGTGCCTGTCCCAAGAATGGAAAAGGGAGAAGGGCTATGCTGATCCTCTCTATCATGATACAGCGTCGTTAAGCCGTCTTTGTTTAACCTTCTAACCATTTAAGACACCGTTTAAAAATAGACTAGATTTGCCGGAGGCGAAAAAAACTCTCGCACTTTATAATTATTAGGCCTAATATAGTGGCCACCAAAATCAATGTTAAAAAGAGCAAAAAAGAGCCTTTTATGGCCATCAGCAGAAACTTATGGGCCAAAGAGAAAGAAGAAGAATGCGAAATGGCTAAATAAATTGTATATAACATTAAACAGCAACTAACCAACATAACGGTATTTGTATTTTGGTACTTGAGAGCCACATGAGTACTTTACTCATCTTTCCACCATCAGTGTATAGTCAGTGTACTCATTACAGCGCACTTGGCTAGGGTCGCACTGGAGTAACTGTGTGCAATAAGGAAAATGATGATGATGATGATGATGATGATGATGATGATGATGATGATGATGATGATGATGATGATGATAATGATAATGATGATGATGATGTTGATGATGATGATGATGATGATGATAATATTAACAATAATAGTAGTAGTAGTAGTAGTAGTAGTAGTTGTTGTTGTTGTTGTTGTTGTTGTAGTAGTAGTAGTAGTAGTAGTAGTAGTAGTAGTAGTAGTAGTAGTAGTAGTAGTAGTAGTAGTAGTAGTAGTAGTAGTAGTAGTACCAATAAAGATAATAATAATAATAATAATAATAATAATGATGATGATGATGATGATGATGATGATGATGATGATGATGATGATGATGATGATGATGATGATGATGATGATGATGATGATGATGATGATGATGATGATGATGATGATGATGATGATGATGATGATGATGATGATGATGATGATGATGATGATGATGATGATGATAATAATAATAATAATAATAATAATAATAATAATAATAATAATAATAATTCTATAGGTCGAAATTCCTATAGTACGGCTAACACGGCCTATAGAGGTCGTTGCCTAGATGTCGGGCGGAGCCTAACTGCGTTACGATGCGTTCCACAAGGAATAGTTTTTGCTGGAAGAGGCGCCTTATAAATTTATAGATACGATACGATACGAACAAACGGTGAAAGGAACATATTGCGAGAAGAGAATTTTAAAATATCGTATCTACCTTCATTTTGTCGTCAACAGCCTTTGATGACATGCTCAAAATTGGAACTGAATGATCCATTGTTACATTTGCACACCTTGTCTCTCTTCAACTTCTTCCCTATCTGGAACAATCTGGGCTTCTACCTCCCTTTCAGTCAGGTTTTAGGGCTCACAACTCCACTGAAACTGCCCTCCTTTCTTTGCTTTCTGAAATTTATTCAGCTGTTGATAGGTCCGAACTCACTCTTCTGGCGCTATATGATGTCTCTTCAGCCTTTGACATGGTTGACCACACCATTCTTCTACAGCGCCTTGAGACCTCTTGCGGTCTGAAGGGTCCTCCTCTCCAGTGGTTCCGGTCTTACCTGTCTGATCGCACTCAGATGGTTATCTCTGGTGAATCTAGAACTCTGCGGGTCCCTATTAAACTGGGTGTCCCGCAGGGCTCTGTTCTAGGCCCTCTCCTCTTTATTTTGTACACGGCCGGTATCCCCTCTCTCCTCCCCATCCATGGGGTTTCAGGCCATCTCTTTGCTGACGATGTCCAGGCTTATGTCCATGGGCCTCCTTCCTCTCAACTTCTTCGTGCTCAGCGCATCGAAGCTCTTTCTCATGATCTTCATACCTGGATGTCTTTCAATCGCATCTCCCTCAATTTGTCCAAAACCCAATTTATCTGGTTTGGCACTCCTCAGCAACTTAAAAAACTCGACTTTGCTGTGCTGTCTCAAAGGTTTCCGCTTTTCACTTTCTCGTCTAGCGTTCGTGATCTAGGAGTGACCCTTGACAATTCTCTCACCTTTACTGAACACATTTCCAAACTCACTCGCACTTCCTACTTTCACCTAAAGCGCCTTAGAGCTATCCGTCGCTCTGTCTCATCTCCAATTTTCACTTCAATTGTCCATGCATTTGTCTGCTCTAGACTTGACTACTGCAATTCCCTCCACATTGGTCTTCCTAAAGTCCGTCTTGCTCCTCTTCAGTCCGTTCTCAATGCTGCTGCTAGATTAATTGCCCGTCATCCTCGATTCTCTCATATCACCACCTTTATGGCAGACGAACTCCACATCCAATTTAAGGTCCTCATCCTTGTCTCTAAGGCTCAACTTGGTTTCGCTCCAAAATATTTATGTGACTTAATTCATCGCCCTCACTCTGCTGCTTCTCGTCGTCCTCTTCGTTCATCTGACCGTTTGGACTTCCTCGTTCCCCGGGTCAGGACTTCTCTGGCTCAATCTAGGTCTTTTGGCTCCATTGGCCCTGTTCTTTGGAATGAGCTTCCTCCGTTCGTTCGTTCTTCTATTCTCTCAGGTAACGTCTCTTCCTCTTTTACCTTTCTTAAAACTTGGTTTTTTCTCGGGGTCTCTCGCACTGGGAGCGCTTCTGAATGGCCCTCCCACTAGAAGCGCTTTATAAATATCCAAATACAATACAATACAATACAATATATATATGCATGGGACGATGTGTCATATTGGTTACAGCGCTCTCTTTACACACCTTTAAATAGTTGACATTTGCTTCACTACATTTTCTTCTTGACAAACAAAAGGAAAACGGAACAATCTCCAAGAAAAAGAAAACTCTAAAATACTGGAGATACTTTCAGTTTGTTGTAAAGACATCAGCATCCTTTGTCATGCGACGACGCTAAACCTTGGAACTGAATAACCAACCCATTGTTAAGTGGATAAATTGCTACAATACTTCGGACACATCAGGAGGCAGCGTAGGGACAACATCAAAAGCAGCCTGATGACGGGTCTCGTAGACGGGGTTCGCAATCGCCGCAGCCCAAGAAAATCATGGTTTGACAACATTATAGGATGGATTGGACTATCTTAGGCCAGCCTATGATGTTTGCAAAACGAGATAGAAAACGCTGGACAATGTTGACCCGTTCCTGTAGCCTAGCATCGCAAAGCGACGACAGCGACATGACATGACATGACATGACAAGTGGATAAAGGAGAATGGCTAAGTTAATCACCTCTGTTACGACACAGCGTCCGAAAGCAGTAACTAACCAGCCATCCGATTGTTTCTTTACACACCTTGAAATTGTTGTCTACCGAAGTTATATAAGCACAGGCCTCTCAATTTTCATCGTTTGAGATAAAACGTTTTGTGCTAGCCGTAATGTTCACAGAAATATGTATTGGAATAAGCGTGAGCAATGTGTGGACGATTGTATGGTGAGGCCGTTGGATGTAGCTTATTTTATTAACATGCTTCTGATCGTTTTAGACACTTCCTAAACGAATATTTACCTTATATGAGATTGAAAACTGCGTTAGACACCGCTCGTACTCTGGCAGTGCCAGTCCATGAAAAAGAGCCTGAAAAAGAGAAGGGCGAAACTAATCATGCTTGTTACGACATAGTGTCGTTAAACAGCAACTAACCAACCGATTATTGAGAGGCTCGCGTTCGACACCTTTATAATGCGGTCAACCGACGCTATATAAGCTTGGGACCGTGTAGAAAATTTGTTAGAATACGATCAAGCGCTCTCTGCAGACACCTTTAACACGTTGGAAACCGATGTTATATATAACCGTAAGCAAAACAGGCGCTTATTGTGTAGTTACTATTTATTTATTCCGGATATTTCTATAGCGCCTCTCGAAGTCTACTACTACTCAGAGGCGCTCCCACCTACAGCATTTGATACTGTGCTGGAATTTTCACGCCGAAGCGCCACGAGCAATTGCGAGTGAAGGACTTGCCCAAGGTCCGTACGCAGCGGCTAGAGTGGGATTCGAACCTGCAACCCTCCGGTCACAAGGCGCCGAACTTACCACTGAGCCACCACGCCCCACAATATATATATATGGGACTATATATCCCATTCTGCAATTGCAATACTTGACAGCTGCTAGCTGTGGTGTAAGCCACATACACATTTCTTCGAGTATTGATCTGATTAGACTTCTTTAAATAGAGATGAACGCTCGCGTAGAGGCCCCATGTGTAACCAGAAACTGCTCTCATGAGATTTACTCACTATTTACATGTAGTAGCGATATAACCTTTATTCGGCTTTAAATGAGTATTGAATCAAAAATAACTCCTTAAAATTTGACGGTCTCTTCTAAATTAATTTCTCTTTTCTTAAGAAAATTATAATTTAGGTATTTTCCTCCTTTAATAATAATAATAATAATAGTAGCAACAAAAATGGTAATAAAGAAGACTGGTTCATCCAAAGCCAATCCGGTTTATTCCATATAATCGTTTATTCAAATAGACAGTTGTCAGATTGCAACTATTCACAATAGGATAAGATATACAAATAATAAAATAAGTAAAAACAAAATAGAATTAGAATGTTAATTTGAAATAATAGCGATAATAGTTCTTAATTCAATCGGTTAAAGAAAAATTAGGAACTAGTAATAGTAAAATGGATGACCAAGAAGCATGAAATGAGGATTAACTAATGTTAACTAATTAACTAATGTACGCTGGTAGTGCCGGTCCAAAGCATAAATAAAAATGGTGGGCGGCGCTAATTATCTTTGTTATTATACAGGGTCGTCAAACAGCAAGTAACCAACAATCAATTTCAACTTTGGATACGGTAGCCAATTGGTTGGAACGTTCGCTCTATTTAGACACCTTAACAACGGAATCTACCGACGTAATAAAAGTAAAGTGCTTAAAATGGTTCGATGTTCAGCGATTTCATTTGCTATATTTGGACACCTTTACAACGGAATCACCCGATATAATAAAAGTAAAGTGCTTAAAATGTTCCTATGTTCAGCGGCTACATTGTTGACAGCCAGCATATTGACACGAAAATAACAAGCGCATGTTACATTATAAGAAATAGTTTGCAACAAGACAAAAATCCAGCCTATCAACCTCCATCCCCTACTCACAGCGCATTACTTACCGAATCTCTGCCTTGGTCCGGCGGTGTTTTGAGGGCTTGATTCTCCACACCTGCGGCAGCTCTGCTGTTCCACTTCATGTTCGCAGCGTCGTTGCTCTCACCGCTGAACTGCGCAAGCTGCACTTATTGTTCCTCGCGCGCGGACAGTCATGCGGCAGCGCCGTGTCTTCTCTGTGGCTGGCCCATGACCTGGAATGAGGTCACCATGAAACGCCGCCAAATACGGACTGGTCATTTCTCCTCATTTCTAATTGTCCTCAAAACTGCGTTGTTCGACCGTGGTTGGTTGGGCATGGAGTGCTCCTGAGTAGGCAACTTGAAGGGCGCTATACAAAACTGCTTTAATAACAATAATAATAAATGTTATGTGCCTAAACAGTGAGTAGAAGCACACCGCCCCAGACCAGCCCTAGCATTTTCTTAATGATTACTTCAACCAGTAGAATTGCATCGAAAAGCAATTATAGTCACAGCCCAAAAGACACAGTTGCAAATATTTGACTTCAAACGTTCAAAGCCATAGCGCACTCAACACAGCATAACGTCGAGAATTAATCAACAATAATTTATGGCTGTTGCTTAAAGGGAAGTTTAAGACACCTTGATTTACTGAAAAAGTTCTCTATATAAACCTGCCGCCAAATGACAGCGTAATAGTCGCGTAAAGAGCTTGCATAAGTTGAGTTTCTCAGTAGGGAATTTGCTGTATAATTATTGAAAGTTAATTATATAATATTAATACAAAAATGTTCTATGATGTAACAATTATTGCCATATGTTAAATATTTAACATGTGTAAATTTTAGATTGGATTAAATATGAATAAATATGTGTAATAAATTACTTCCAAAACGAAACTGAAGGAGAAAAGATAAATGAAAATGAACTGGACTATGTTAATGAACTTTACGGATGTCGACGGGAGCTATAAGATGTCGTTAAACAATGGATTAATAATAAGAGCTTAGTAAACTTATGTGTCCACTAGACGTAAATAAAATAAAAAATTGGAGAATTGTTCAAAATAATTTATGCCAACGTCAACGGCCTTTGTTACCATAAGACAGGGGTTCCCAACCTGTGGTGCTCGCACCTCCAGGCGGTGCGAGATGGCATTTCAGGGGGTGCGGCAAAGACGGAAAGTATGTTACTATTGTACTGCATGTACATTTTGTCTAATTGCTTATAATTATTTGCATTTTATGCACTGAGTTAAAAGTTTATTTTTTGAGTTCAATTTGTTCATACACAGTAGTGTATGAGTGTATTTGGTTCTATCTGTTTTAAAAAAATGAAATTTGACTTCTTCTTCTTCATATGTGAAATTACTTTTGTAGGGGGTGCAAACATTAATCAAACATTTTTTAATATCGGTATCACCAAATGTATCAGTATACAAATCACACGGTTACAAATCTCACGATAAACCAGAGCATTACTTTAATAGTAACCCAGAAAGTCAATAGTTAAAGAAAATGCTAAAATATATTAAATGCACAATATAAACAGTTGATAAAGGCCTAAACCAGAAATGCTCTAGCTAACACTTGTCTTCATGGCAAACTGAGGGGAATGGAAACGACCCCTGGGCTGTGCAATGAAGACTTAACTGTGGAGTCCTAAGAAAGACAAGGGGCTCAACGCCCCAAAGCCCCTCTGAGACAACGCCAGATTACTAAAGGCAGATACCTTTGATCGCGTGGTTATATAAGGTTAAAGTTATGATGCATTTATTAAGCGCCACTTTCTAATGAATAAGCATAAATCGATGGCACTGAGCAATTGTAAGTGGAGGACTTGCTCAACGTCCCTACACAGTAACCGTCTCAGAGGAGGAGGATCGAACCCGTACTATTCGCGTTACAAGGCGACCGCTCTAACTAAGCGGCATTAACCACAGCCTACAACATTATTCAGATCGTCAGCTTCTTCAAGAAGTTTCCATGTTCAACGACATCTAATGGCTACCAGGGTCCAGGAACTCACGGCAACCGTCGCCCTCATATGCCCTGACTTGGTACTGGCGCTATCATAGTACGGGCAGCGGCAGACTTTTGCCCCTTCGAGTTTAACAAAGCATTTAAAAGGTTTAGAAAATTAAAAGAAGTTGCTACTTGCTTCGTACTGTTCATGAGAGAGCTATTCATATTACTCAAACTAATGTATATATAGACTTATGTAACTAGTAAATGAAGGTGTTAACAATATTCTGTGCACATGACGTTAGAGGGCAGATTCCGAGCATAAAACGGAAAATATTTTTTTAATAGAGTCAATTTGAATAGTTAGAAAGACAAGATAATTCTAAGTATTCTTGCATATAGTTGGATGCCCTCCAGAAATCATAAAATTATGTAAGAAATTTATAAATTTATATTGTTGTTGGCGAAGTGTAGTTTGTACTGTTGTGAAGGATTTAGATAAGTTATACGACGTCGAGTAATGGCATGAAACCGATAGTATTTATTCCGCCGCTGCCAGTATGCTGGTAGTGCCAGTCCAAAGTATGAATAAAGGAGAAGGGCGGTGCTAATAGTCTTTGTAATAATGCATTGTCGTTAAACAGAAAGTAACCAAAAATCAATTAAAACTTTGGACGCGGTAGCAAATTAGTTAGAACGCTAACGCTCGCTCTCTTTAGACACCTTTACAACTGAATCAATCGATTTAATAAAGGAGAAGGTGGTCAGAAAGCGTAGTTTTCATTGAATGCTATTAGTATTCGCTGTAGGCGTGTTTCTAGGCAGAAAAATAACAAATACATGTTACATGCAATGACAATGAGAGCACCCAAACAAACGAACCATTCCCCTAATTGGGTAGCCCAAGTTACAATTAATTATTACAACCAGTGGAGCAGTTCATAAGTGGCATGTCCATTGTTAATTATAGCATAAGCAAGACAAAACCCAGCTGATCCACCCCTAACCCCTACTCACGCCGCATTACTTACCAAATCTCTGCCCTGGTCCGGCGGTGCTTTGAGGGTTTGACCCCTCCATATCTGGGAAATCTCTTGTCCCACTGGCCACTTCATGTTCGCAGCGTCGTTGCTCTCTCCGCTAAGCTGCGAAAGCTGGACTTATTGTTCCCACTTCCCAGCGCGCGGACAGCCATACGGCGGCGCCGTGCCTTCTCTGTGACTACCCCAGAGGATTTTTTAAGAAATTTTCACTGGTGGGGAATTTTGAAAAAGGGCATTTTTCGCGCGAAATTTTAAGTCAAAAAGCATTGAGTCAGAGAAACCTTTCTGAGCTGTGGGCCACAGGAATAATTACTAATAATTTATTTATTATAATATCTTATATTATTTAATTTATTATTTAATGGCATAATTGAATTTAATATTAATTTAATATTTATTATTATTATATAATTGTCTAATAAACAAGAAACATTTAGTACAGCCATTTTCTGTTTTAACAAGTACCTTTACCTGGATATTAGCACTAACCAAAATTCAGTTTTACGGTTTTAGTTTATGTTTAGTTTTCGCTTTTATATGATAAAATTAGAAATATCAACACACGGAAGACGTAAATAACAGCAAAGAGCAGACTACTGGTGACCAAAGAAATATAAGTTTCAAAGATTTCACGTCTACTGGGGCAGACTATTGGCGACCAAAGAAATATAAATAATTAAGATTTCACGTCTGCTGTGGCAGATTCATAGACGTCTATGGGCAGACTATTGGTGACCAAAGAAATATAAATTATAAAGGTATCACGTCTGCTGTGATTTGCATTTACAGAATCATATGCATAAGGTCACACAAATGACAAAAAAAATTATTTGGGACTAAAAAGGGCAAAATTCACTGGTGGGGCAAAGGGCAAGGACTGGTGGGGAATTCGAGAGGGCTGGTGGGGAATTTCCCCACCAGTCAACATGTTAAAAATGCCCTGGACTACCCCCATGACCTGGAATGGGGTCACTACCAAGCTCCGCCAAATACAGACTGGTCAATTAACGTCATTTCTTAATGTTCTCTGCGTTGTTCGACCGTGGTTGGGCATGGAGTGCTCCTCAGTAGGCAACTTGAAGGGACGCTATAGAAAACTGCTTTAGTCACAGCTCAACAGACCCAGTTGCACACTTTTGACTTCAAACGTTCAATAGCATAGCACACACAACACATAGCCAGCCCCAAGCATAACGCCAAGAACTAATCAACAATTAGGTTTGGCTGTGCATGTGGCTTACAAAGGCAAGTTTAAGACACCTTGATTTACTGAAAACTTCTCTATATAAATGGGCCGTTATGCCAGCCATTAACTGTTTTATGTGTCCATTCTTCGTAGTCCCATGGATTGAAGACTGTGATGTTAATATATGCGCTATAGAAGTTATACGACGCATCTATGGACTCTATGTTGAAGAGGCGCTATATAAATGTTTGATTACAAATCTAGTGGCGAGAAATAGGCATCCATAAGCGATATAATATCTATAACCAAAGATTCTGCTACATCAATGCTAAATTGTGGGGCGTGGTGGCTCAGTGGTAAGTTCGGCGCCTTGTGACCGGAGGGTTGCATGTTCGAATCCCACTCTAGCCGCTGCGTACGGACCTTGGGCAAGTCCTTCACTCGCAATTGCTCGTGGCGCTTCGGCGTGAAATCTCCAACACGGCATCAATGCTGTAGTCGGGAACGCCTCTGAGTAGTAGTAGACTTCAGGAGGCGCTATAGAAATATCCGAAATAAATAAATAAATAAATTGGTTGCTAGGCAACGCCCCTTGTTGTGTTCTGGGCTATATAGTCAGTCGTATCCCAAAAGCGATATCATTGCGAAGGTTTTCATTGCGAGAGTCGTTGCCATACAGAAGCTGCTCGAGGGCGATTCGGTTTCCAGTCTTCGAGTAGATATGAACTATCTAATGACGAAGCATCAATCGATGGCGCTGAGTAATTGTGAGTGAAGAATTTGCTCAAGGTCCCTACACAGTAACCGTCTAAGAGTGGGATCGAACCCGTACTCTCCGCGTTACAAGGCGAGCGCAAAGCAACCACCTAACTAGCATCGCCATCTCAACAACCTGTCAGATTTGCAAGCAACCATGCACGAGAGAAGGAAACGAAATTGGTGGCCGAAATATATTTAATATAAAAATTAACTGAACTATGTCAGCGAAGTTTAAAGACGTCGAACGTAATTATATACTCCTCCAGTACCCTACCTGTGGTAGTGCCAGTCCCAGTCCCCGAAGAGAGTCAACACTAATCATCTTTGTTACGACACAGCGTCGTTAAACTGCCACTAACTAATGTATAGATTTCCCGTGAACTGTATCATTCCATAATTATACGAAAGTTGAGAACTGTTCAAGTTATTTCTGTCAACGTCAACATATAACACAATTGCGTTCAATCGACAAATCTGAAACTGAAATATATACAAAAAACTGTAAAGACGTCAACGGCCTATGTAGCCATAAGATGTCGTTAAACTTTTGGAATAATAAAAAAAATCGACAAATCCATCAGACATCATACTATTATAGTTATCAATGTTTAGTAAAAAAATGCCTATAAGAACGGTGAAAACTTTTCAAAAATAATTTTTGTCGACGTCAATGGCCTTTATTGCCATAATGTATCGTTAAACTACTGATCCTTCTCCATATTCAGTTGCTGCATTGTATTGTATTGTATTTCAAAACTTATGTAGCGCCTCTACCAGTGCCCACCAATCAGAGGCGCTCCCAGTGCGAAAGTTCTCGGGAATAAAGGCAAATTTTAAGACAAGGAAAAGCTGTGGCAGGAACAACAGATAGTACTACAGCCCGGACCCAAGGAGGAAGCTGATTCCACAGTGAAGGGCCAATACTAACAAAGGAACGTGACTGGGCTATCGTCGTTTTCACTCGGGGTTAAATGAGTCAAATCGATCAGAGGAACGAAGAGGGCGAAAGGAGCTAGCTGAGGCGGGAAGACGTTATGAGTCGCAGAGGTATTAAGAGAGAGAGAGAGAGAGAGAGAGAGAGAGAGAGAGAGAGAGAGAGAGAGAGAGAGAGAGAGAGAGAGAGAGAGAGAGAGAGAGAGAGAGAGAGAGAGAGAGAGAGAGAGAGAGAGACAGACAGACAGACAGACAGACAGACAGACAGACAGACAGACAGACAGACAGACAGACAGACAGACAGACAGACAGACACATACACAACCATGCATACATACATACATACATATTTATTTATTAATTATAATATTTATTGCAAACATTTTTAACGCGCGCAAAGTCACACAGAAATGCAAATCTGAGGCGCGGTTAGTCAGCCGCCAGGTGAAGAGCAATTAGATATCCATATATGTCTTCCTCATACTGAACATCACAGCTGTCCAACCTTTTTGACCCCACGGGCCACCGAAACAATTACTTTTGAAGGCGAGGGCCGTACCAGTAGTCCTAAACTCAAAAGCAGCGACTAAAATTTATTGAAAATTACTAATTGTATTAAAATTTATGATGGCAATAATTATGTATAATCAGTGAATAATACCATGTATGTATGGCATGCTTTATTATAGTTCAACGCTAAAAAGTATATCAATGAACGTTCCAGCACGTTTAGTCAGCAATATTATAATGCAGAGACCTGTTTGGGGGAAGAAATCCCCCCCCCAGATACATGTTGCGCTCCTCCCAGAGACGAGTAAACGAGTAACAGAAGAATAAAATAACAGGATATAAGATATATGAAAGTTTTTGAGAGATGAATTCCTAAAAAACGTCGTCAAAGTTTAAGGTTCGAAAAAGTACGGAAAGTGGGATGAATTAGTAAAAAAAGTGTTCTTGGTCCCAATTATTGCCCATGCAACTGTGTAGGAAATGTCGCGAGTGGCGAATAAATAGCTTATAATTCCTACGTTTTAAAGGTGTCTAAAATCAACAAAACGCGTTCTTGGCGATAGTACGTTAAAAGATATACCGTCTTTATCGACCGTATGTTACCTTGCAAGTTTGATATTATTAAAACGTGCGCTTAATAAATGGCTTATGCATTAGACATCGACGCGAGGTATTCATAAGGGGTCCATAGAGTAGTGGACCGGAAACATCACTGGCGTGAAGAGCAAGAGGTAGCGGGATCGCTTCCCGAAACCATTCCAAATTTAAGTTCACTCAGCCTTTCATTCGCGAGATGGCGCGTTGTGAAAATAATAATAATAATAATCTTCGTTTAATATCTTCAAACTGAAAATAACGCAGTATGATTACAAATCAGTATGAACGGATGATCACAAGTTATTACAGGAGTCGAATTTAACCGTATACGGCAGCCATGCAAGGCGCTCATCACGTCCTACATCTCACTTTAACAACGCGCCATCTCGCGAATGAAAGGCTGAGTGGACCTAAATTTGGGAGGGTAGCGGGAAGCGATCCCGCTACCTCTTGCTCTTCACGCCAGTGATGTTACCACTACTCTATGGAGATGCAGGACGTGATGGGCCTATATAGGCCTAATTATTACATGAGTTTCTTATTATACTTTGAAATTTTAAAGTAATTTTAATTTATATTCAGTTTAATGACGACTTATAGCAACATCTACTGTTATCATCCTGCTTGCGTGATAACATTGACGATAAATCGCAAGTGGCGAATAAATTGCATTTGATTCTATCGTCTTAAAGGTGTTCAAATATCGACCAGAAAATTTTTTGGGATTGTATTTTGGAATATATCCACCACTTAACGACCGCATCTTATCTCTGAAATTTTATCTTAATTCATGCAAACAACATAGGCAAAAAATAATCATGATAGTAGTGATATTATATAGCAATGGTTACTATGTCCCACGGTAGCCGAATGGTTAGAGAGCTCGCCTTGTAACGTGAGAGTAAGGGTTCGAATCTCCCCTCCTGAGACGGTTACTCACAATTACTCAGCACCATCAATTTAATGCTTGGCTATTAGATACAGGCGCTTAATAAGTGAATAATGATGATAATAATTTTATATAGCGCCCCTTCAAGATTGCCTACTCAAGAACACTCCCAGCCCAATCACGGTCGAACAATACTATCTATAAGCGACATAAGAACCTCTAACCAAAGATTCTGTTACTTCAATGTTACATTGGTTGCTAGGCAACGCCTAGTAAGTATATACGGGATTTTATGCTGTACTGTAAGATTTTCGTCGTGAAAGTAGCTGCCATTCAGTAGTTGGTATGCACTATCTGGTCCATGCTTTCATTTGCTCCAGAATTGACTACTGCAATTCGCTTCTAATTGGTCTTCCTAAGGTCGGTCTCATGCCTCTGCAGTCAGTCCTAAATGCAGCTGCGAGATTAGTTGCCCGTCTGCCACGCTACTCACGCATTTCATCCTTCATGTTTGAGCAACTGCACTGGCTTCCTCTCTCTGCACGTATTAAGTTCAAAATCCTTATTCTGGTGTCAAAGACACAGCGGGGTCTCGCCCCCAAATATTTAATTGATGTTATTCACCGGCCTCTTTCAGTCTCCTCGCATCGTCCACTTCGCTCCTCAAACAGATTTGATCTCTCAGTTCCTCATACTAGAACAGCTATGGCTCAGTCGCGATCTTTTGCCTCAATTGGTCCATCTCTCTGGAATACACTATCCCCTTCGACTCGCTCTCAAATTTTAATAAGTAACCCTTCATCTTCTTTTGCTTTCCTCAAGACTTATTTCTTTTCTCTTGGCCTTGCGCACTGGGAGCGCCTCTGAACGGTTCACCCTACTAGAGGCGCTTTATAAATGTTTAAATACAATACAATACTATCTAATGGTGAAGCATTAATTGATGGCGCTGTAATTGTCAGTGAAGGACTTTCCACACAGTAACCGTCTCAGAGGATCGAACCCGTACTTTCCGAATAGAAAAAATATTCCCAATCGGTTAATAAATTGACCACACGAGCGTGCCACACGAATATGTAAAAGAGGTGTATAAAATTTGTAACTGTTATCACAACTGTTAAAAATTTTATACACCTCTTTTAAGCATAATCTTTGTCCTATAAGAAATAGCAAACGAAGCCCTCGTATTAAGCTAGATTTGACACTAAATACTAGAAACTATAGTATTACTTGAGGGAGAACACTAGTCACATTTAAACTCCTTCAGAGCCGTACTCTAGTAGTACCTGTCCCATGTATTGAAAAGGGAGGAGGGCTACGCTGATCCTCTCTATCTGACACAGCGGCGTTAAGTCATCTTTCTCTAACGTTCTGACCATTTAAGACACCGTTTTAAAAATAATAGATTAGATTTGCTACAGGCGACAAAACTCTCGCAGTTTATAATTAATGGGCTTAATATAGAGGCCACAAAATCAATGTTAAAAATAGCACAAAAGAGCCTTTTATGGCCATCAGGAGAAGTTATGGGCCATAGAGAAAGAAGAAAAACAGCAATTGCCAAATAAAGTGTGCGTGCGTGCGTGCGTGCGTGCGTGCGTGCGTGTGTGTGTGTGTGTGTGTAATTTATATATTTAAGATCAGTCTGATCTTACACGAATCAGACATTGCCTGTGATAGGATTAGAGCGAGCTCTTCAGACACCTTTAAACGTTTTCAACGGATGCTATAATGCTTGAGGCTTCGTTGTTGATTGCTGAACATCTCTTGGAGCAATTAGACTACGGCCTAATAAAGAAAGCAACATTCTCCAAGAAAAAGAGAACTTTAAAATATTTTCAGTATTTTTTCAGCATCCTTTGATATAATGCGACGACACTAAACCTTGGCACTAATTGACCCATCGTTAAGTGAATAAAGGAAGAGGGCGACGCTAACTATACTTCTAATGATACAGCATCCGAAAGCAGTAACTAACCAACTATCAGATTGTTTCCTTACACACCTTTAAAATGGTGTCATCCTATGCTATATAGACATGACACGCCGTTGCAAATTATGAAGTAATGGCGTCGGATTAAGCTAACGAAAATGTGAACATTCTCCAAGAAAAAGAGAACTTTAAAGTACTTTTAATTTGTCGTCAGCATCCTTTGATATCATGCGACGATGTTAAACCTTTGAACTGACTGACACATAAATGGATAAAGGAGGAGGTTATCATACAGAGTCATTAAACAGCAACTAACCAACATAACAGTATTGGTATTTGGTACTTGAGAGCCACATGGGTACTTCACTCATCTTTCCACCATCAGTGTATATAGTCAGTGTACTTATTACAGCGCTCTTGGTTAGGGGGAGCACGTGAAGTAACTGTGTCTAATAATGATAATAATAATGACGATGACGATGATAATAGTAATACTAATACTAATACTAATACCAATACTAATACTACTACTACTACTACTACTACTACTACTACTACTACTACTACTACTACTACTACTACTACTACTACTAATAATAATAATAATAATAATAATAATAATAATAATAATAATAATAATAATAATAATAATAATAATAATAATAATAATTATAATTATATAGGTCGAGACTCCTACAGTACGGCTAACACAGCCTATAGAGATCGTTGCCTAGAAGTCGGGCGGAGCCTAACTACGTTACGATGCGTTCCACAATGAATAGTTTATGCTGCGAGAGGCGCTTTATAAATTACTAGATACGGTACGATAAGATACGATACGAACAAGCGGTTAAAAGAACGTACTGTAAGAAGAAGAGAATTTTAAAATACCCTATCTACCTTCAGATTGTCGTCAACAGCCTTTGATGTGAAGCTGAAACTTGGATCTGAATGATCCATTGTTACCTTGACACGGTGGTTGCCCGATGTAATAGAAGCATGGAACTTTGTGAGCTTGGTTAGAGCGCTCTCGTAACACACCTCTAAAAGTTGTCATCCGACGCTATATAAGCATGAGACACATTTGTTAATTGCTTCACTACATTTTCTAACCGACGAACAAAAGGAAAAAGGAACAATCTCCAAGAAAAAGAAAACTAAAATACTGGAGATACCTTCAATTTGCTGTAAAGACATCAACATCCTTTAGCGACGACACTAAACCTTGGAACTGAATAACCAACCCATTGTTAAGTGGGTAAATTGCTACGATACTTCGGACACATCATGAGGCAGCCGAGGGCCAACATCAAAAACAGCCTAAGGACGGGTCTTGTAGAATGATTCTCAACCACGGCAGACCAAGAATATCCTGGATTGACAACGTTATAGGATGGATTAGACTATCTTGGACCAGCCTAATGGTTGCAATACGATATAGGAAACGATGGACAATGTTGACCCATTCATGTAGCCTATCATCGCAAAGCGACGACGGCGACACGACATGACATGACAAGTAGATAAAGGAGGAGGGCTAAGTTAATCACCTCTTTTACCACACAGCGTCCGAAAGCAGTTACTAACCAGCCATCCGATTGTTTCTTCAAACACCTTGAAATTGTTGTCAACCGATGTTATATAAGCATAGACCCATCAATTTTCATCGTTTGACATCATGCGTTTTGTGTTAGCCGTAATGTTCACAGAAATCTTTATTGGAATAAGCGCGAGCAATGTGTGGACGATTGTATGGTGAGGCCGTTGGATGTATATGTATTGTATTGTATCTAGTAATTTATATGGCGCCTCTCGCAGTATAAACTATTCAGAGGCGCACTCAGTGCATGAGCCATGTGGAAACAGAAACGTCTTGAGCAAGCGGGTAGATGCTGGGAGATTCCCATCATGAGTTTAGTTCGTAGTTGAGATGGAAGACCATTCCAGGCAGAGGGACCTGTTTTAGCAAAAACTCGACGTTGGGGTAGAGTGGTCCTAGTACGAGGGACAAAGAGATCAAGACGGCCAGTAGAGCGCATAGGACGAGCTGAAGTTGCAGAGAGAGGTTGCCGCATAAGGTCAGAGAGGTATTTAGGGGCAAGTCGCAGCTGGGATTTGGAAACCAGAAGGAGGATCTTATACTGGATACGCAAAGTAATCGGGAGCCAGTGTAAGACTTCAATCATATATGTGGAGATATGAGCAAAGCGAGGAAGACGTGCTATTAGCCTAGCAGCAGCATTTAAGACTGATTGAAGGGGGGAGAGGCGTAGCATGGGGAGACCGGGGAGGAGCGAGTTACAGTAGTCGACCCGAGAGCAAATGAATGCATGTACAATGGAGGTAAAGACAGTAGGTACAGTGGATCGCCTGATAGCTCTCAGTCGTCTCAGTTGGAAGAGGCAGGAGCGAGTCAGAGTCGAGATATGTTCAGTAAAGATGAGGGAGAAGTCAAGAGTGACACCCAGATCGCGATGTAGTTTCTTTGTAACCTGCTTCTGATCGTTTTGACACTTCCTAAACGAATATTTACCTTATATGAGATTGAAAACTGCGTTAGAAACCGCTCGTACTCTGGCAGTGCCAGTCCATAGCCTGAAAAAGAGGAGGGCGAAGCTAATCATGTTTGTTACGACACAGTGTCGTTAAACAGCAACTGAACAGCCAAATGTTTAGAGACTCGCGTTCGACACCTTTATAATGTGGTCAACCAACGCTGTATAAGCTTGGGACGATGCAGAACTTTGGATAGACTCAGCCATCGAAATGATATATTCATGGACGGAGCAAAAGCGATTCAAGTTGAACCCTGCCATCGATATCTATATTTAGACCCTGGCCTGTTGCTTGCCTGTGACGTCGTTCATGGTCAAACTGCATGACGGGAAAGGTCATGGGTCACCGTTCAGATACTAACCGGTCTAAATATTGATATCGATGTTTGGTCCATGAATGATGTCAGGCAGAGCTAATTAGCATATTATTGACACGCCTCTCTACCTCCTATGGTCTCTCTGGAAATTTTCTTGACTGGCTTACCTCATACCTTCAGGACCGCTCTTGCATTGTGGCTTGTGGGTCTACTAGGTCACCCTGGGTTCCTGCTCCATTTGGCCTGCCCCAGGGCTCTGTTTTGGGTCCCCTATTGTACATACTCTATACTGCTGACCTTGGTTCCCTCTTGGCGGCCGGTGCAGTCTTAAGTCAGTCCTACGCGGATGACCTCCAAGCGTATGTCCACTGCTCACCATTGGCTGCTGCTGCTGCAGTTCGAGAGATCGCCCGAGTCGTGGGGAATTTGGAGGCCTGGATGTACTCAAACCGTCTACGGTTAAACCCGGCAAAGACCCAATATATCTGGTTTGGTACGCGCCAACAGCTTGCAAAAATTAACCTTGAGGGTCTGGCACTTGAATTTCCCTGGGTTTCCTTTGCCTCCTCAGTACGGGATCTTGGTGTAATTCTGGATCAAGAGCTCACATTCATGCAACATATTAATTTGCTTTGTCGGGACTCTTATTATCAACTTCGTCAGTTAAGGGTAGTCTCCCGCACTCTGACGAAGGCAGCTGCTTCTACCCTTGTCCATGCGTTTGTGGTTTCCCGTCTGGACTACTGTAGCGCCCTTTACGCTGGCCTCCCAGCTGCTCGCCTTGGGTGTTTGGACCGGGTTTTGCGTGCAGCCGCACGTCTTATTGGTCGCATCCCCAGATTTGGCCAGGTTTCTCTTTATATGCGGGATGTTCTGCACTGGCTCCCTTTCCCGCTGCGGATCGCCTATAGGGTCTCTGCACTGGTTAGGCGTTGTCTAGAGGGACTTGCTCCCCCATACCTGCGGGAGTTGTGTCGCTCTACCTCGGGGGTCCTGCGGAGATCTGCTCTTCGCTCGGCTGACCAGGCCGAGCTATTGGTCCCCCGCACGCGCACAGCCATTATGCAGCGACGTTCTTTTTCGGTCGCTGGACCTGCAACCTGGAATGGCCTTCCTGTTGCACTTCGCCTGGTCCCTATGACTCACTCTACCTTGTTTCTTGCAAACTTAAAAACTACTCTCTTTAGCCGTGGTTGGACTAGGAGCGCTCCTGAGTATACACCTTGAAGGGGCGCTATATAAAAGCTCATTAATAATAATAATAATAATAATAATAATAATAATAATAATAATAATAATAATAATAATAATAATAATAATAATAATAATAATAATAATAATAATAATAATAATAATAATAATAATAATAATAATAATAATAATAATAATAATAATAATAATAATAATAATAAAGGCATCAGAATCTAACAGGCAATGTACTGGCCTATGCTCCGTCCATGAATATAGGTCGATGGACTGAGCAGACACCTTTAAAACGTTGTCAACCGATGTCATTATAACCGTATGCAAAACAGGCGCTCATTGCGTAATTCTTATAAATCCTATTCTGCAATTTCAATACTTTAGAGCTGTTATATTAGCTCCAGTGTAAGCCTCATTCTCGTTATATCGAGTATTGATCTGATTAGACTTCTTTAAATAGAGATGAACGCTCGCGTAGAGGCCCCATGTGTCACCAGAAACTGCTCTCATGAGATTTACATTCTTTTTACATTTAGCAACAATATAATCTTTATTCGGCTTTAAATGAGTCTTGAATCAAAAAGAACTCCTCAAAATTTGACAGTCTCTTCCAGTTAGGGAAGAAGTTGGAGAGAGACGTTCAAGAATTTTGCAGAGAAATGAAAGAATAGAGATTGGACGGTAGTGTTGGCAATGTTCATCCAGAATCTTTTTTACATATAAAATTTCACGTTTTCTGATAACTGATGCAAAATATTGTTTAAAATGTCTTATCACATTGGAATAAATTGTATATGATTCCTCCGTTTAAAAGGTATGCAAAAATCGACCAAAAAACGCTTGGTTTCGAATGTATGTAACATGAGAGTAGGGGTTCGAACCTCTTCTCCTGAAACGGTCACTCACAATTGCTCAGCACCATCAATTTGATGCTTGGCCATTAGATAGAAGCGCTTTTTTATTCCTTCATATTCAATTTAAATCGCTTCTTTTCTGCATATAGCTAGCCATGTAGGTACATATATCGGTGTCTTTTCTTTATGTGAATATATATGTGTGTATCTATACAGAGAGAGGCACGCAGGCAGACAGACAGATAGACAGACAGACAGACGGACGGACAAACAGACAGATGGCTCTATAGACAGATAAAGACAAATTCTTGTATACAATCCGTCTCAGTTTCAAAGAAATCCTTCCCTTAGTGTATGTGACTCGTTGCCACGGCTATACGCTGCCACGCGCCCCATTGACGACCGTTGCCATGACGACACCGAAGACAAGCTTAAGATCAGCCGAGCTGATGACAGAGTTTATCCAGTGTGAGATTCATAGAGATAAGACTGGTGGGGGGGGGAAGAGATTTTCATGAGTTTGATCCATGTGAAGTTGAATATTTTATCCGTATTTTGCAAACTGAGAAATTTCAAAGATGCAACAGAAAGCTTAAACTCTTTAAAAAGACGACATCACCAAATTTATTAGAATACAATTCACATGGTCACAAATCTCTCAATAAACCAGAGCATTACTTTATTAGTAACCCACAAAGTTAATTGCTAAAGAAAATCCTAAAATATATGCACAATATAAACAGTTGATATACAAGCAGAAATGCTGGTTGACACTGATCTTTATGGAAAACTGAGTGGATTGGAAACGACCACTGGGGTGTGCATTGAACACTTAACTGTGGGGCCCGAAGAAAGACAAAGGGGCTGAACCCTCTGAAACTCCCCTGAGACAAGGCCAGATTGCTAAAGGCAGATATTTTGATCGCGTGATTATGTATGGTTAAAATTATCATGCAATTATTAAGCGCCGCTAACTAATGACGAAGCATTAGTCGATGGCGCTGAGCAGTTGATAGTGGAGGACTTTCTCAAGGTCCCTACACAGTAACCGTTTAAGAGTAGGAGGATCGAACCCGTACTCTCAGCATTACAAGGTGAACGCTCTAACTAAGCGGCTACCGTGTCCCAGCATTAACCACATCTGACAATTTTTGGGATTGCCAGCTTCTTCAAGACGGTTCCATGTTCAACACATACTGGCTACCAGGGCCTAACGGCAACCGGCGCCCTCATATCTACTGGCTTGGGACTGGCACTACCAGAGTACGGACAGTGGGAAACTTTTGCCCTTTCGATTTTCACAAAGCATTTAAAAGGTTTATAACATTAAGAGGTTTATCGGACTCTTTATCATAGCGCACTCAACACAGCATAACGTCGAGAATTAATCAACAATAATGGCTGTTTCTAAAAAGGGAAGTTTAAGACACCTTGATTTACTTAAAAATTTCTCTATATAAACATACCGCCAAACGAGAGTTTAATAGTCTTGCAAGGATCTTGAATAAGTTGAGTTTCTCAGAAATTGATGGAGAAAGGAAAAATGAAAATGAACTGAACTATGTTAATGAACTCTACAGATGTCGACGGTAGCTATAAAATGTCGTTAAACAATGGATTAATAATAAGAGCTTAG
This sequence comes from Allolobophora icterica, assembly GCA_963556255.1. Lineage (NCBI taxonomy): Eukaryota > Metazoa > Annelida > Clitellata > Crassiclitellata > Lumbricidae > Allolobophora > Allolobophora icterica. The sequence continues at coordinate 71,011,214 of OY744607.1, read as the reverse complement.
TAAACTTATGTGTCCACCAGATGTAAATAAAATAAAAAATTGGAGAATTGTTCAAAATAATTAATGCCAACGTCAACAGCCTTTGTTGCCATAAGACAGAGGTTCACAACCTACATGTGGTGCTCGCACCCCCAGGCTGTGAGAGATGTTATTTCATGGGTGCGGCAAAGAAGGAAAGTATGTTACTATTGTACTGCAAGTTCATTTTGTCTAATTGCTCAATTTATATTTGCATTTATGCACTCAGTTAGAAACTTATTTTTAAAGTTCAATTTGTTCATCCGCAGTAGTGTATGAGTGTATTTGGTTCAATCTGTGTTTAAAAAAATAGAAATTGGACTTCCTCTTCTTCTTCATATGTGATATTACTTTTGTAGGGGTGCAAACATCAAGCAAACATTTCCTAGAGGCGCAGAAATTGTTGGAACCCTTGCCATAAGATGTCGTTAAACTAGGGAGCCATCCATCCAATCGATAGATCTTCTGCCAGATCATTCATGTAGTAATAGGAGTATTTGCAGCCACAAGATGTCGCTTCAGCACAACGCTCTCTTATTAAGCTTTAAAACGTTTTTAACTGACGATGCATATGAAAAAACTGCACACAGTCTATTTCGCTTGACAACATTGTTAAATAAACGTTACTAATCTATTGTCAAGGCTGTCTACCAAAATCTCCCATCAAGTAAGGTAAGATATTTAGCGATTTTACAGCGCTCGTGAATAGGCTGGTGTCCTGCGCTTGGCCTTCGAGTGGCGCTTTAGAAGTTTGGAAATTACGATTACGCTTACGATTACGCTTACGATTACGAAAATTAGGGTGAACTACCCTGCCAGTCATAAGATGCCGTTGAAAACTGGAGAATATGTCCCACTCTTAGACACCTTTAAAACATTTTTAGCCGACGCTACATATAGTACAATCGCGCTCAATCTTCTGATTCTTCGACAGCTACCAGTTAGTAGCCACGAGATTTCACTACTAACTGAACAACACAATGACCTTTTATTAAGCTTTAAATCGTTATTTTATCCGACCCTGTATACGTAAAAGAGCTAATTTCTTGTCGTTTTCGGATGGTGCCAGTCCCAGTGTAGCGATTTCAGATTACCCCAACTTCACATTACCCGCCGATAACTTGAAATCACGTTCAGATTACCGGGGGGTAATCTGAAATCGATTTCAAGTCATCCCCGAATGGCGTAATAATAAGATGTCGTCCGCGTAAAGCAGGCAGCCAATAAACAGCGAGTTGGTGTGGCATCCTATATCAAGTTTACGCAGTCGAACAACAAAGAATTGGACAACAGCTCAATGAATGGGATAGGTATTTAGAGCCTCTCATATTCGCATTAATAGATACGCTTCCGGAGCGCTCCTGAATAGACAGCCTTGAAGGGGCGCTATATAAATGTTCCTTGATAATACGATGCATGAGAGTCATAGGTCTACACCATTTGATTTAATGTTTTGGAGATCGGGTAGGGGTCCAGTGAAGATTGTTAAAGAATTATGGACGAATAAAACAGGCGAAGAACAGGATAAAGACGGTTATGTCTACATGCTAGAACTGAGAGAGAGAATCGAGGAAATAATATTAGGTGCTATAGCACAGAAGGCGATTAGTCAGGGTTATGCAAAGAGTAAGAAGTAAGACAATAAGCCGAAAATTGATCGGAGATAAGGTTTTTTTATTGTTGCCAAATTGTAACAATAATGTTACTTGTACAATGGCAAGGGACATTTACAGCCAGAGAGAAAGTTGCAGAGTATGACTATAGGGTTGACATCGATAGGGAGAAGATTAAGACCTATCGAATAAATATGCTCAAGAAATACATTGACAGGAAGGAGGAATCTGATTTAGAAATTGAATATAGGAAATGAATAAGTCGATGGTACGGAGACAATAGCATGTAAATCAGCGGTGGTGCATGATGGTAAAATAGGAATTGATGGTCAAGAGGAAATTCTAGATCTCTATAATAGTAAACAGACTAAAACTTACAAAGATATGGACATAAATCAAGATCTAGAGAGCAAACAAAAGGAGGAATATTGATAAGGTTACTAATAGAGTATAGAGACATATTCTTAGATGTGCCTGGTTAAATTTTCAGTACATAATTCTGTAGACCTGATAATTATTATGATATGAGGTTCTTATTATACTTTTGAAATTACAAACTGATTTTAATTAATCTTCAGTTTAATGAATGACTTCTAATGGCAAAATCTGCCGTTTTCGTCCGGCGAAGCTGATTATATTAACAACAAATCGCCAGTGACGAATATATTGCATTTTAGTCCTCCGTCTTAAAGGTGTCCAAAGAAACATCGACCCAAAAACGAATTTTTTCGATTGTACATTGGAATATTGTAGGCAACATTTAACAACCGCATTTTCATCTGCAATTTTTATCTTAATTCGTGCAAACAACATAGGCAAAATAATAATCATGATAACTATAGTGATGGTATCTAGAAATCGAGATCTATTACTTGAAGAAAAGCGTTGATTAAACAAATCTAGTTGGTCAATACTACAATTATTGTCGTTTAGTGCAGTGAAAATGGATTATCAGGTCTTGAAATATTCCTGCAAAATAATTGTCGGCTGGATAACACTGTAATAGGCAGGGATGGAGCCTGTTACCGCTGCAATACACCAGAAATATGCATCCCATACTGCCCAATGTTTTAACATGTGTCCCATAGTTTGGAAATTTTGTCCCATATTTATTACAGCCTGTCCCATAAAAGTTTTACAGTGCACTGGGAGCACTCCAGAAATTAATTTAACAGTTCAGTTGAACTAAATGTATAGTTTTCCAAAACCAGTTTTCTTTCCCCAAAAATGCGCTAGAACTCACCTACGGCAATGTAGAAATCCAGAATTTTTCCGAATTTTACAATGTAACTGATATTCATTGTTTAAACAAATAAATTAATATAGTTGACATTGTCTTTGATACACTGTTGAAATTCTAATGACTGAGTATAGTTAATCTTTAATCTTCGATATAATCGCATCTACTTATTGCAACATCTACTATTACCGTCGAAAAAGGCGGTGACAATAACGGTAATTCGCAAGTGATGAGTAAATAGCGTTTGGTTCCACCGTCTTAAGGGTGTCCAAAAATTGACAAAAAAACGCTTTTTCGACTGTACGTTGGAATATTGCCACCATTTAACAACCGCGTCGTACCTTCAATTTCTATCTTAATTGTACAAACAACACAAGCACCATCAATTTGATCCTTGGTCGTTATCATAATAATGATAATTTTAAATCATCATTATTAATAATATTATTTTTATTTCGTAATCGTAATCGTAATCGTAATCTCCAATTTTCTAAAGCGCCACTGTAAAGCTGAGTGTAAAGCACCAGCTTATTCACGAGCGCTGCGACGTATCCGAGGGGTTGGCAGAAATCGATGTCCGTTGGTGGTCCGAGTCCGGTTGCCTGAAAGACCAGAGAGAGGCAGAACAGCTGTTACGGAGGGTTTCGTTGAGGATGAGATAGCTTGGAAGGCAGAGGATCAGATGGATTAGGATAGGAAATCTTGAAGAGGTGAGTTTTCAGTTAGGAGTGGAAAGCCTGTGGGGTGATGAGTAGAGGAGCCTGAGATAGATGACGATGCACTCATCGTCATCTATCTCAGGCTCCTCTACTCATCACCCCACAGGTGATGAGTGGCGGTATTGGTGGAGGAACTGAGAGAATGCGGAATTCGGGAGGAAGTTCGTTCCAGAGTTGAGGTGCAGTGTGGGATATAGATCGGTTGGAGAACTTGAGGCGAGTAGTGACTGGGGGACGGGAGAGAGTGAGATGTGAGGATGAACGGGTAGAACCGGGTGGCTGGATAGTGAAGAGTTCCCGAAGGTATTTTGGCTGGGAGCATTGTAGTGTGTTGTAGGTTAGCGACAAGACTTTGAAGTGGATTCGCTCAGGTATTTTCAGCCAGTGGAGCGATTTAAGAACAGGAGTGATATGGTGATGCTTAGGTGTCCTAGTGACGGCTCTGGCGAGAGAATTTTGGATGAGTTGTAGACGCTTAATTTGGGTGGATTCAAGGTTAAGAAAAATGGAATTGCAGTAATCAAGCTTACAGTGGACAATGGAGGTAGCGATAGTGGATGCAGTTTTAAAGTCAAGCATGGGTCGGATGCGGCGGAGGTCACGAATATGCATGAAGCAGGTGCGCGAGAGGTTGGAGATGTGATTAGAGAAGGATAAAATAATGTGGATCAAAGGTAACGCCAAGATTGCGAACAGGTGAGTCGGAGGTGAAAGTGAGAGATGAAGAGCTGGTTGGTAAGTTTATGGAAAGGTCGGGGATTTTCTTGATCTGATCTGGAAGGCCATATTGATCCGCCAAAGACTCTACGGTAGGTTCTACCAAGAATGCAGGATACATGTGAAAGCGGACGATGAAGCGTTCAACCAGTCGGAGAGTATAAGCAACACCGAGATCGCTCTGTAATTCGATGGCACTTTAGGAATCGGATTATGACGGCGGTTTTCCATTGATTCGGAAACATGTGAAGAATTGAGCGAGCTATTTGTCAGATGTGTCAAGAGAGACGCCATGACTTTCTTTAACGACATAAAGTGATAGTTGACATTGTCTACGATACTCAAACTGTGATAAAATGGTTTGAGGCAAATCAACAAATATTTTGTGGCAATTGTCACAAATAAAAGATTCGAACATATTCTCAATAAGCATTATTAATATACAAGAGATTCTTAATCTAGTTATTCTAATTTTTAAACAGCTTTGACTAAAAAAATTACACAAGATCTAAAGGCCTAATTCCGAGATTCTTATTATGCTTTTGAAATTTGAAAGTAATGTTAATCTTCAGTTTTATTGACACATTATGGCAGCATCAACCGCAATCATCCCAGTTTACATTATTTAATCGACAGTAAATCGCAAGTGTAATTTACTCCTCCGTGTTAAAGGTGTCTAAATATCGTAAATACAGATTATGTTGCGCCTCCTCGGTCAATTCTCAACGATACAAGTAGCAGCTGGTGGACAGCAACCAATAACGACTCGCAATCAGGCTGCTTATATAGAGAGTTTTGAATTGTTAAAAATGGTGTTAACTCCGCATTAGCAGCCAGCGAATAATGAGGCCTGCTTATATCGGTGCACGTGACCGGTTGCCAAGGCCACACGCAGCCACGCGACCCGTTGATGATCTGGTGGAAGAGTTTATCCAGTGTGAGAATTGTAGAGAAAAGACTGGGTGGGTGGGGTTAGACTTTGATGAGATTGATCCATGTGGAGCTGAATATTTCATCCGTATTTTGCAAACTGAGAAAGTTCTAAAATGCAATAGAAAGCTTAAACTCCTTTAATATCGACATCACCAAATGTATCAGTATGTAATTCACTTGGTCACAAATCTCACAATAAACTAGAGCATTACTTTAATAGTAACCCACAAAGTTAATTGTTAAAGAAAATGCTAAACCATATGGGGTGTGCAATGAAGACCTAACTGTGTGGTCCTAAGAAAGACAAACAGTTGATATACAAGCAGAAATGCTGGTTGACACTTTTCTTTATGGCAAACTGAGAGGATTGGAAACGACCCCTGGGTGTGGGGTCCTAAGAGAAACAAAGGGGCTAAACCCTCTCAAACTCCCCTGAGACAAGGCCAGATTAATCAAGGCAGATCTTTTGATCGCGTGATTATATATGGTTAAAATTATTATGCATTTATTAAGCGCCACTATCTAATGACGAAGCATCAATCGATGGCGCTGAGCAGTTGAGAGTGAAGGACTTTCTCAAGGTCCCTACACAGTAACCGTTTAAGAATAGGATCGAAACCGTACTCTCCGCGTTACAAGACAAGCGCTCTACCTAAGCGGCTGCCTTGTCCCAAAATTAACCACACCCGACAATTATTCAGATCGCCAGGTTCTTCAAGAAGTTTCCATGTTCAACGACATCTTATGACTACAAGAGCCGTTGCCGTCGCCCTCATATCACCTGGCTTGGGACTGGCACTACCAGACTACGGCCAGCGGCAGACTTTTGCCCCTTCGAGTTTAACAAAGCATTTAAAAGGTTTCTAAAATAAAAAGGTACCTCGTACTTACTAATAATAATACTAATAATCTTCGTTTAATATTTTCAAACTGACAATTACACAGTATGATTACAAATCAGTATGAACGGATAATCACAAGTTATTACAGGAGTCGAATTTTAACTGTACACGGCAGCCATGCAAGGCGCCCATGACGTCCTACATCTCATTTTAACAGACGCGCCAGCTCGCGAATTGATAGGCTGAGTGGACCTTTGGGAGGGTTGCGGGAAGCGATCCCGCTACCTATTGCTCTTCACGCCAGTGATGTTACCTCAACAGAGAACTATTGTTATTTTTATTATTAATCCAAACATTTAACGTCGTCTTATGGCATCAAAGGCCGTTGACGACAATTCATAAATGCAATTTACAGAAAACAAGATACTTATAGCGTCCGAAAGACACCATTTAAAAGTGTCAACCAGAGCCGTACAATGTCATAGAATGTCACATCATTTCAAGCATTATATCTAATATTGTTTGAGATTATAATACACATATTAATAAAATGCTTGATGCAATTTAAACAGTATTTTACAACAACTACCACACATAAGATATATTTAAACAATTTCAAATATAAATGCACAGTACATATAATTATAATTATGACATTATATTCTTTTTCTACATTTGAAATTTCTAAGCAATTATTTCTTATTCTTCAGCTTAACGACATTCCATGGTAATATCAACTGCTACAATTACACCATGCACGAAATAATAACAAATTCACAAACCGCATACACATTAAATGAAACATATGGTATACCAAGTTGCTTTTTTTTACACTGTTCAGATATTTAACACACTCCACCATAAATGTATTTAATTAACAAAGCATATATAAACATATAATTACAATTGTTTAAAGTTGTGTTTCAGTGTATTGTATTCACAATTACCTTATATTTCCTGTATTGCAACACAATATTGTAACACTATACAATATAGTATATATATATTTTTTTTAAATACATAAACCAAATCATACCATATCTAAACAACAAAATGTTAGAGGGTAGTAACATAAATACTCAATAATCAATATTTTATATATGTAATTTACTAACATCAAATTTTTATTACATATATAATATAATATAACAACTGATAAGAAAATGGTCATACAGGGTCTCCAATAACCAATATGCAAAAAATACAACTAAAGAATGTTGCATAAGGGTATTATTATAAAAAGTGTATTATAATAATGTAATGCCTAATACAATAAAATAAAATGCACAAAGAAAACAAATACAAAAAAAAACTAAATAAAAAAAAAACTAGTGTAAACAAACTGTTTACAGTAGCAAACATAACATATCTATTTACAAAATTTGACCTTTAGTAATTATTTTAACTAACCTATACACTTCGTTTTGAAACATATTCATTGTTAAAAGGTTTAAAATAGAAATTTCATTTTTATACAACTGACATTTATCTCGCAACAACTTAGATATATCTTCTTTTTTACATTCAAGTAGGAGGTGGTGAATATTCTCCTTGACCTGACAGGTATCACATAAACCATTTGAATGTCGTTTAATAATAAACAGCCTTTGATTAGTATTCGCAACTCCCAGACGCAATCTAGAAATTTGGACTTCCTTATGCCTATAGGGTTCTAAATATTTAATATCTGTACTTACAATTGGACAAATAGATTTATAAAAATGACCTCTATTATCGTTAGTATATTCTAATTGTCATTTATTTACTATATACAGTTTCATTAAAGTAAAAATTTCTGAAAGTTCAAGATAATTAGTAGAATTAATATGATCAATACTCAGGGCTTCTTTAGCCAAAGTATCTGCTCGATCATTACCTGTCAGGTCAATGTGACTTGGGATCCAAATAAATCTTATTTGATTGGAATTTAGTCTGTTAATCAGCGACAATAGTTCATTCAATAAATTAGGTCTAGACTGAGAATAAGACTCCTTAATTGACGTAAGAACACTCAATGAATCAGAAAACAATGCAAATTGACAATTCTTATAACATTCGGAGTCCAAAATCCATTTTACAGTTTCTATAATTGCAGTCAACTCTGCTGCATAAATACTGGAGTTATTACATAATCTAAATTTTTTATCTATATTTAAACTTGGTACTGTAAAGGCAGCAGAAACACTATGATCTACCTTTGACCCATCAGTATAGATATGTACATAAGAGTCGTACTTAGAAACTAATTCTAAAGCAGATTGCTTTAAAAATTCTGGATGATCAATTTTCTTATTTATTAACTTACTCAGTGTTAAGTCAACCTCTACTTGTTTGTTACACCAAGGAGGTTCAGAAGGGAAAGAAGGGCCAATAATAGATGTATTAAGTGAAGAAAAGAATTCAGAAGTACGAGTATAAATGGAATGCTCCCTACTCTCAGGTGTCCTAAAAACATTTGTCCAGTGGTTCTCCATTGTTGCTGTATTTATGTGAAATTTATTACCCAAAATTTTAGTCCCACATTTTATTGAATTTTGGAGTCGTCTTAAATGAAGAGGCAACTCTCCACATTCATTTTGAAGTGCTGCAGCTGCAGTACCCTTAGGGGCTCCACAACATAATCTAAGTGCCTCAGTTTGGATACAAGAGAGTTTATCTAGGTGCGATTTACAAGCAGAAGAATAAGCAACGTCACCATAATCCAAAATAGACCTAATTAATGCCCTGTATATGGTTAGGAGAGTTTTCTTACAAGCTCCCCAACCATAACCACTGATGGCTCTTATGAGATTTAACCTCTTTTTGCATTTTTCAATTATATAATCAATATGTGGTTTCCAACTCAATTTACTGTCAAAAATTACTCCCAAGAATTTGACCTCATTTTCCATTTTAATTTGTTCTTTATCAATTTTAATAGTAATCCTTGACAAATTATTTCTTTTGGAGAAAAGGACTCCAGTGGTTTTATTAATAGATATTTTAAAACCATTTCTATTACACCAATTTTGTATTAAATTGATCGATAATTGAATTTTATTTTGTAATATTTTAACATTTCTATGTCCTAAGTAAATAGCACTATCATCAGCAAACAGTGACATCTCTACACCATCCACACCCGCAGCAATATCATCTATCATTAGCAAGAATAAAATAGGAGATATTACCGAACCCTGGGGTGTACCATTCTGTTGTATACATTTATCAGAAAGTTCTGCCCCAACTTTCACCTGAAAAGTTCTATTTGAAAGAAAGTTTTCAATCCAGTTAAATGTATTACCCACTATTCCCAAATTCTGAATTTTATTTAAAAGGGTAGGTACATGTAACATGTCATATGCTCTTTCAAAGTCAATGAAAATAGCCAAAACATGTTCTTTATTTTTAATTTTTTTAAGAATATTATCCTGAAGTTTAAGGATTTGATCATTTGTACTTCTATATTTTCGAAAGCCAGACTGATTTTTTGAAATAAGGTTATTTTTTTCCAAAAACCATTGGAGACGTTTTGTTACCATTGTTTCCATTACTTTACAAATCGTTGGAGTCAATGATATAGGTCGATAAGATTCTGGAACCGAGGTGTCTTTATTTGGTTTTAATAATGGTAGAATAATGGCATGATGCCAGTCAGTTGGCAATTTCCCTTCCTCCCAGATTTCATTATAAAATATTAATAGGGTTTTAAGAGCATTTTTATGAAGATGTTTTAACAACTCATAAGGTAATTTGTCATCACCCGGTGATTTATTATTTTTTGCTGATCTTATAGCTTGTTTCAATTCATTAAGATAAAACCTCTCATTTAAGATTTCCATTTCATGAACAGGACTACTGTCAATTCTATTAGGGTTATTTTGTAAATTATTATCTTTGATATAATTTAAGAATTTTTTACTATAATTTTGGGTACTACTAGTACTTGCATAAGTGTTAGCTAAAAGATTTGCTTTTTCAAGGTTTGTTTCAGCTATTAATTCATTACGATTCAGAGTAGGAATGGAACTATAGGTTGCAATACCATTCATTTTTCTTGCCCATGTCCAAACAGAGCCCAATTTTGTCTGATCCGTAAGTTCAGAGCAATATGTTTGCCAACAAGTTTTTGCTTCTGTTTTAAGTGTCTGTTTAACTATAGCCTCTTGTTTCTTGTATTCCAAATAATCATTTAACTCCCTTGTTTTATTCATTTTATTCCTAAACTGATTTCTTTTATAAATGACTTCACTGCATTTATCACTCCAATATGGTAAAGGTCTAAATTTTTTATTTTTATTCTTTCTATTTTTTAGATTTTTACTAGGAATTGATTGATTCGCTATAGAAGTAATACAATCTACTAAATTATTGAAATTAGCGTCAACATTTTTATCAACTAAAATATCTCTTGTTATTGAAAATTTACTTAGTTCTTCATAATTCTTCCAATCCGCTTTTTTTTAATTTCCATAGATGCATACTTAAATTATACTCTATTGTGATTTCTTCATTAATAGTAGTTATAGTAGCATAATGATCCGAGCTCATGTTGCTATTGGTGACATTATGTCTAGCATTAAGAGCTACATCTTGTGAACATATGCTCAAATATATTACAGAATTCAAATTTGATTGGTTTGATGTGATACGTGTAGCTTGACCTGTATTAAGCACAACTAAATTCTTTTCTGTTAATATTTCTTCTATAATTTCCCCTCTTTTATTTGTCTTAGAACAACCCCATAATTTATTATGAGCATTAAAATCACCAACAATAATTGATCTTTTATGTGGAAAAATACTCTGAATATCTTCTTTTTTAAATGTATATGAAGGTGTGAAATAAGAATTAAATATTTTTAAATGACCACTTAAAGTTTTAATTTCAATACCCTGAATTTCAATGTTTGGAATGTCTTCCACAGTTAGTACATTAAAATTTAAGCCCACTTTTAAGTAAATAGCTAAACCTCCCCTTTCATTATTCATGCAGTCCTTACGTATAATATTGTAACCATCCAATTTTGGTGATTGAGTGACACCTTTCACAAAAGTCTCTTCCACACACATCACATCTGGTGGAACACACACCTTCATTATATAATTTCTAAGTTGGTCCTTATGACCACGTAAACCACGTGCATTCCATTGAAGAATGGTCAACGCCATAGTGGACAACAACAAAAATGAAACTACTGCTCTTAATTTACGTGTCTTTATAGCTAAATTCTATCTCATTATCAAAAAGGATTTCAGATGCTGCATGGCAGATTACAAACTGTGCCTGTTTTTTTGACTCAGCCTTTGCAATAGTTGCCAATACGCCAAGAACAAAGGAAACTTTTATCTTCATAATTGGGTCATAATCTTCCACTGTGTTATTTGCTGGCTTGCTGTGATATTTTGCCTTGTAATCTTTGTCATTGAATGACAAAAACCTTTTGACTACATCATCAGAAGAGGTTTGTACAGTAGAAATGATTTGTACATCAGTTGTTGGTTGTACATCAAATGAAGTATTTATTACTCTTGCTTGATTTTCTGTTCCAGCTTTTGCTTTTGAGGCATAAGTGGAATTGTCTGTTTTAAGAGCATTGACATTAACATTCTGATGCTGGACCTCATCAACCTTGACAATAGCATCAGCAAGAGTAACATTCTGCTCTGCTCTTATTTTAAGAGCAGATTGAATCTTTAAATACATTGGACAGCTTCTGTGGGCAGCACTATGATTCTGACCACAGTTAGCACATCTTAATTTAGTTTTATCTGGACAGTCAACATAAGAGTGGCTACCACTGCATCTACTGCACACAACTTCTCGTCTGCAAAATAATTTAGAGTGACTAAACATTTGCCAATGATCACATCTCAAAGGTCTAGGCACAAAAGGATTAATCCTATACCTTCTGCCATTCACTTCCAAGAAATCTGGCAGAACAGTCCCTTTAGGATAAGCGATCAAAGTGGCTTTGCTAAATTCAGAGTTACCCAGTCTATGGATATGATGGGCTCCCTTTTCCAATGCAATCTCGTTTAAATTCTCTTGATTTTCAAATAAACCAAACACTACCCCTTTAACAAAGTAATCCTTATCCAGTCTTTTCACAGGAGGGGGTTTGTTGTTAGACACAGGTTGGGATGTCAACGCAAAAGGAATACTAGTTTTTACAGGCCTATCATTCAATGATTGTATCTTCAGAAGTTGATTCTTCTGAGCTTCATCTTTAGCAATGATTTTAAGTACACCTTGCTGAGTTATAAAAACTTTGTCAACCTCTCCCCTCGTCTTCTCAACTATTTCCTTGTTGAGTTGACGAGGCATGTGTATAAAGTACTTACGGAGGTCATCTTTATTCCCCTCTATAAATACAGTGCGTGACTTAACCTCTCTTAGGATCCTCTTTTTCTCCTCCGTCAAATGAGGACGGGGTTTGTGGTTCATTGTGCCGTCAATAACTTGGTCAGTCGTTGACTTGTTTGCATCATTTGTAATCCCACTGGGCATCAATATGGAATTATTCATGGTAATGACCTTCTCTTGCCTTACCTGATTTGCATTTGATATTTCAACCATTTTCATTTGACTTAAACTCTGAAAATTTACATCATCATAACCTGTAACAGAATTATCAACACAAATGTCATCAAGACATTTCTCAGAAACATTACATGTCACAGACCTCTCAACAACAGCGGAGGAATTACCGCTGTCTGTAACTGGACTTGTACAAATATTTCTCTTAAGTCTTTTCTTCGGGTGTGCATGACTGTAACGCTTATCATCACCGCCATTCATCCTACACCGCTGATCCGGCAACTTCTGAGGGACCGCCTTCAAAAAGTCACCTTTTATCAATGTTTTTGTATATTTTTGATTTATTACCTGATCTTGTCGGCTTTCCAACGATTGAGATCGTCTTCTTGCCGCTGATTCGAAGTAAGATTCAAAGTGGGTGATATTATCATTTTGAATATTGTCAGAAGAATTGTACAAGCAATTTCTCATATCTTCTACAGATTCCGATGTATAGCTACCATGTGTATCATGTATGTCTTCGACTGTACTTTCAATTTCTTTCCTATCTTTGGAAGTTTCATCAGAACCAGCTTGATGTGAAGCAGTTTCTAAGGCGGATGAGATTTTTGGATTTTCGTATATGTCTGAAATGTGTTGATCGTCCGATCTCCTTTTTTCAATGATACTCTTGTTCATCGATATATCACCGGCATTCGAAGAACTTGAAGATATGTCCAAAGGTCTTTTTCGTTTGCCTTTTCCCATTATATAATGATTGATGCAAGTTAATGAAGATAAATCGATTTTGAAAACGCCACAGTACAGGTTTCCCGCGCAGATGGCGGGAAAAACGAAAAATCTGATCCGTATTACAGGGCGATAAACCGCATTATAGTAGTAATAATCCGTTGAATAATCTGTAAAACATAATTCGTAAGCTATGTAGAATTATCCGTAGTATCCGTAGTATCCGTAGTATAATTTAATCCGTGCTCTACGCAAAAACCCAATTCGTAGTCGCCTCGATTAAACGCAGCCCACTCGCGGACGCCATCTTGTTGTCAAAAATCTATCATCTATCATCTATCCCATAGAGTCACATCAAAAAACTATTGTTATTTATTTTAAAAAAAATTATTATTATTATTATTATTATTATTATTATTATTATTATTATTATTATTATTATTATTATTATTATTATTATTATTATTATTATTATTATTATCTCGATTTTGCAACGTTTTCTTCAAGATTGTATAGTTAGGTCCAGCTTGGATGGGCCCGCTGGTCCTCGATCCCGGGTAGTCCTGACAAGGTGCCCTGGAATGCAACGGCATTGAATCGTTGAATTGTTATTGAAATGTTCTGGAAGAGAAAGGTTGTCTCGCGGGCCTCGCCAGTGATTGCCGTCAATCGGCGGCCGATTTCAGAAACGAAGGCGAGACCTTCTTTGTTTGTAGGGCCCAATGTCTCCACGGCGATCGGCACGAAGGTGTATCTCGTTTCTAGTTCTAAATATTTGGCGTGCTTCCTTGTGGCCGCCCTTTCTGCTGCTGATCCGGCCGTGATCGCTGTCTCGGGAAGATATGAAGCGGCTACCGTATCCACCACGGTCGCGTCCCATATCAGAGGGCGTCCGCCACTCCAAGGGATCAGAGTCTGGCCGTCCGGCCTTTTTCCGTCGGATCTGGTCAGTCCTGATGGTTCTTTGATCGCCGGGGTACCCGCTCTATTAAGAGTGCGGTGAATAAGGTCATTGATGGCGCTATGTCTGGCTTGTCGACCGAAACCGAGCGAACACGAGAGGCCGTGCGATCCCCTTGCTGAGACGGGGGCGCCGCATGCGCAAGTGTGTGGTTCACAAATGACTGCGCCCAACCGCAGGCCGACCGCCACGCGCACGGCCTCGTCGCTCAGCCTGAGGCCGAATGCGGTGAGCGGGAGAGCATGTAACCAGTCAGAGGCGTGTGAGGTCGTTATGGCCTTTAGGCGTGCCTGATCGTAGGGGCTGTGCAGATTCGCGTCGACAGACGATGTCACCCCGAGGAGCAGCGGCTTGTCCCATTGTGACTGTTTGTTGCCAGGGAGGTTCGTTGGGTCCCAAGTTCCAACGATCTGCAGCCAGTCAGATAGTGCAGACGTGTTGGCAGCGTCATCGGTATTCGAGGCCACGCCCAAGATGAGGGACTGGACTGAGAGAGTGCTTGCGGCTGAAGCCAAAAAGGCGGGTAGTGCCAGCGAAGTCACCTTCCTAATGCCCAGCCCTCCCATCCTGATCGGGAGGGTAGCCTGCGTCCATTGATCGTCGGTCAGCGACAAATTCAGGATTCGCCCGATCCCATCCCGCATCAGCTCGTCAAAGTCCGTCAGCCTTGGGTGGCCGTGACAAGGGGTGCATCTCAGTAAATACATGAGTTTAGGTGAGCCGAGGGAACATCTGAGGATCAGGAGAGCGTCTTGTCTGGCGATGAGCTGTAGTTTGTCCACTGCGTTGCGGAGGTCGGCCACGCAGGTGTCCAGGGCCGAGGCGAGGGCGTCAGCTGGCGAAAGCGGAGCGCCCAGGAGCATGGCCGATGGAGGGTCAACCCGGGCGAACTGTCCCAGAGGGCCCCTGCTGGCGCTCTCGAAATCGGTAGTGATCAGTTCGCATTTTGCGCGGTTAAGCGTGAGGCCCAGGCGTGCGCATCCACTCTCGATGAGGTCCACATCTGTCTCAACCACCTCGAGTCCACCACCCAGGGTGAGGTCGTCCAGGTATCCAAAAGCCAATGGTGATGATAGCTGGGTAAGGATTGGCTGAAGCGGCAGACAGAAGAGCAGAGGTCCCAAGGGGTCGCCCTGTTGTGAGCCCTCTTGCGATTGTATACTGAATCTGCCAAATTGGAGAGATGTCGGCGCGGCGTAGGCCAGGTGGCAGAAGGCAGACAGTGCGGGAATGACCTCGTCAACCGACGCCAGCATGCGGTCTCGGTGTAGGCTGTTGAATGCGTTCGAGATGTCTAGCTTCACGAGAACGGTTCCAGGGTTCATGTTATGTAAAAATCTCCGGGCTGCGTGAGTTGCCGCCTCGCACCCTCCAGGAACTCCCACCCCCAGCTGCTTTGGGGTCAAGTACGGTGTGACGCGTGGGATGGCGTATGCGTTTGCGCATTTAGAGGCAAGTCTGCGCCAAACGTAACCTATGGCTATCGGGCGCAGGCCGCCACAACTTTTGCGCAAAGCGAAGAGAGTTCCTCCGAACAGGACCGGACGCAGCTCTTGCGGGCAAACGCCGGCCAACAGTAGGTTGATAAAAGCCGTCGTGGCCCTCAGCAGCCCGGGCCCCGCGTCAAGGTCGCCGATCAGTTCCGCGACGTGCTGGGGGCGCAGGCCATCCGGTCCGCCGGCCGAGCCCAAGGGAAAAGAACGCAACATCATGCGCACGTCTTGTTCTGTGGCCTGGAAGGGTGCGCATGACGACGACGAGAAGAGGGTGGCCGGACGGTCAGGGGGCGGAGCAGGGTGTTTTTGGCGCAAGAGTTCAAATGTTTCCTCGTTGATCTGTTATTATTATTATTATTATTATTATTAGAGCAGTTTTATATAACGTCTATTCAAAATGCCTACTCAGGATCACTCCCAGCGAAACCACGAGGTTAAATGACCAGTGGTTGTAATAATTGATTGCAAATATTGGAGGAACGTTACCTTACTTTGGGTGCTCCCATAGTCGCTGCATGTAACATGTACTGG
The DNA here is from genome assembly GCA_963556255.1 of Allolobophora icterica. NCBI lineage: Eukaryota > Metazoa > Annelida > Clitellata > Crassiclitellata > Lumbricidae > Allolobophora > Allolobophora icterica. The sequence continues at coordinate 70,994,895 of OY744607.1, read as the reverse complement.
TTATCTTCCTATCAATATGCTGACTGTAGACATCGTAACCCTTCAAAATGAAACGCTTTTATGCACTTTATTTTTATTATATCGTTTGATTCCGTTGTAAAGGTGTCTAAATAGAGAGAGCGTTCTAACCAATCGGCTACCGTGTCCAAAGTTTAAATTGATTATTGGTTACTTGCTGTTTAACGATCCTGTATAATAGCAAAGATTATTAGCCCCGCCCTCCTCCTTTATCCCTGATTTGGACTGGCACTACCAGCGTACTGGCAGTGGCGGCATTATTACTATCGGTTTCATGCCATTACTCGAAGGCGTACAGCTTATCTAAACCCTTCACAACAGTACAAACTACACGTCGCCATAGACAATAAAAATTTATAAATTTCATACCTAATCTGATGATTTCTGGAGGGCGTTCGACTATGTACAAAGAATTAGAATAATCTCTCCCTCCTAACTATACAAATTGACTCTAGTAACCAATTATCTTCGGTTGTTTGCTCGGAATCTGCCCTCTAACAAAATATTCTGAACACCTTCATTTACAAATGAAATACGCATATATAAACCTCGTTTTAATAAAAAACTATTGTTATTTATTAAAACGAGGTCATTTAACCTCGTGGTTTCGCTGGGAGTGATCCTGAGTAGGCATTTTGAATAGACGTTATATAAAACTGCTCTAATAATAATAATAATAATAATAATAATAATAATAATAATAATAATAATAATAATAATAATAATAATAATAATAATAATAATAATAATAATTATATATATGAATGAATTATAACCGCACGGACCACACGGACTATCCGAATATATGGACGTCTTAACACCTCCTAGACTATCACAGAAGGCACGCGGAGTCTGCAGTGTCTGCAGAGTAGAAAGACAACTGCATAACCGGGACGGAAGGGTACATTTGCATGGACCCAGAAGCCAACCATGCCCCGGTTCACACAAACTACCCCTCGGATCGCATCAACAGAACCAGGGAGAAGCAGCACCAGACGCATCCGCCCCCTACAGAATGACACAGGAGACAGAAACCCGCAATGCATCATACGCGAACGAAAACACACCCATGGAACAAGACACCAGAGGTCCAGAAATGGAGGGAGGTCTCAAAGGACACGATCAAGTCAGTGACGAAACCACCCACCCATCACTGCCACACAACATCATGAAGCACATTCCAAAAGCAGCTAGACCAAGCACCGGGAGACTCCTGATCTCTATTATAAACAAAGTTCTGAATGATGCGGACAATCCAGCCGCCTGGTACATGCTGATGACCTTCGCGGCGGGGATCCTGGAGCAACCACGAAGAGGAGGCAAACGCCACAACCTATCTTCGACAATTAAAAAGAGAGTGGAACGCTTCCCTACGGAATGGCCAAGGAAATGGAAAGAAATTTCAACACACAACCCTAGAGACAATAAAGACGGAACCAGGCCAAAAATAAGCGACGACCAGGCGGTGGCGGCGGCAGTGGCGGCTAAGCTGGAAGATGGAAATATAAGAGCAGCTGTGAGAATTTTGTGCTCAAGCGACAAACCGGCGAAGGCAGACTACGAAACCCTAGAAGAACTGCGCCGGAAACATCCTGAGCCTCCCAGCGACAGACCGTTCATCTGGCCGGAACCCCGATCTACGCCTCTACAGGTCACGGAGGAACAAGTGAGGGACCACATACGATCTTTTCCCGCTGGATCGTCAGGAGGGCCGGATGGCCTCCGACCCCAGCACCTCGTAGACCTGGTCAGATGCGCAGAAATCGCAGGACAACTTACATCGGCCATCACAGGCTTGGCTAACCTACTCCTGACCGGAATGTGCCCAGAACGAATTAGACCGATCTTATTCGGAGGAACACTCATGGCACTACGCAAGAAAACGGGAGGACTGAGACCGATCGTAATAGGTTACTACTGGCGCAGACTAACATCAAAATGCGCTAACACCCACGTACTCCCAAAGGCGGCGGCCTACCTTGCACCGAGGCAAGTCGGGGTTGGTGTACCGGGAGGAGCGGAAGCAGCTGTCCACGCGGCCAGAAGATTCTTGGAAAATATGCCCGCAGATTCAATCCTTGTAAAACTGGACTTCCAGAATGCATTTAACAGCCTTTACAGAGACCACATGCTTTCGGCACTGGATGGAATCGCACCGGAACTAACCCCATACAGCCGATTAGCTTATGAAGAATCGACGATCCTACAGTTCGGTAATCACACACTCCTCTCACAAGTCGGCCCCCAGCAGGGCGACCCTCTCGGACCGCTTCTGTTCTGTCTTCCGCTGCAACCAATCCTACAGAAGCTGTCGTCGCCTTTGACGCTTGGCTACCTGGATGACGTGTCTCTGGGAGGAAGAACGACCGTTGTAGCCGAGGACATAAAGATGCTGGAACAAGAGAGCCGAAGAATGGGATTACAACTCAATTACACAAAATGCGAACGCATCACACACGCTAACGAGCCAACCGAACATCTGATTCTGCAAAAATTCCTAACCGTGTCACCGAGAGCGGCTTGCTTGCTGGGAGCGCCGCTGTCGACTGAGGACGCGCTAACAACAAGCCTAGAGTCCAGATGCTCGGAGCTGGAGCTAGCAATCTCTAGACTTGAAAATATCGCAAAACACGATGCAATAGTACTTTTAAGAAGCTCAATGTGCTATCAGAAGCTGTTGCACACATTAAGAAGCTGCCCCTGTAGCGGCCATGTGCTACTTGAAAGGTACGACGACCTACTGAGAGAAGGCCTAAGCTCAATCCTCAACCTCAATATGACCGACAACCAATGGCTCCAAGCGTCTCTACCAGTTAAGACCGGAGGACTGGGCATACGTCGGGTGGCCTCGCTTGCGCTTCCTGCCTTTCTGGCATCCGCTGCGAGCACCCACGCCCTTCAGTCCTCTATGCTGGGATATGATCAATCCATCACTGACGCAAGAGTGGAATCAATGCTGCAACAATGGAATGAGGAGAGCCAAATCATACATACAGATAACCATGCAGCACATAAACAGTCATACTGGGACATGCCTCTCGTGAAGAATGCGATAGAAAGGTTGGATGCAGCTTCTGGTGACACGCAGCACCAAGCGAGAAGAAGAGCGTTGGCGGCGCCTCATGCCGGTGACTGGCTGTTCGCGCTGCCATTGTCATCATGTGGATTGAGAATGGATGACGAGACGGTGCGAATAGTGACGGGTATTCGCTTGGGAGCGCAAATATGCGAGCCACACATGTGTCCCTGTGGAGCGATGGTGACGGCGGATGGATCGCACGGGCTCTCATGTGTCCTCGGTCCCGGCAGAATGGCAAGACATGCGGCCCTGAACGATCTAATAAGCCGCAGCCTCACACGCGCAGGTGTGCCTAACATCAAAGAACCATCCGGACTCTCTAGATCAGACGGAAAGCGCCCCGATGGATTAACGCTGATTCCGTGGCGTCGGGGACGCAGCCTTGTATGGGATACCACTGTATCCGACACATTGGCCCCATCCTACCTTCACGCGACTGCAGCAGAGGCCGGGGCGGCGGCGGAACTGGCGGCTGCAAGAAAAACCATCAAGTACAACCAACTACTCGCAGACCACTTGTTCGTACCTGTGGCTTTCGAGACTCTAGGCCCCATTAACACCAGCGGAATGGACTTTGTTAAAGAAACCTTCGCCATACGCGAACAAAAAAACTACGTCTTCTATGCTTGGGGGTCCAAATGACCCCCAAGGTATACCTGTTCCTGGGCATGGAATTTGATAATTTTTGTTTCGTTTCTAATGTTTTATGGGTCAGGGAATTCATTGCAGCTACTGCCAAATGCGTGACCTTCACGGATGACCTTGAAATTCAAGGTCACATGATTTTTCAGGTGTATCTCTGCTTCTTCGCATGCTATCTTGAATATTTGTTTTCAGAAATTCAAGGCCACGTGATTATGCACGTGACCTTACCTATCTCAACTGGAACAGCCATTTTTGTTTGTTTATATGTTGCAAGTCTACAAAATTTCGAAAAATAACACAGACAAAGCAGTTTGAGTCTTATATTCGTGAATAGACAATGGCTAAAAGAATAACAGGTGCAGCGGCCAAAGAAATCATTGGAGCCTGGATAGCGAATGACTATTTCGATGAAGAAGCTGTCGACGACTTCCACGATGAATCGGTAGAGGACGAAGTGGATAACGTCGAGGTAGAGGAAAGCACGGATGAAGACGAACAGGACGTGGAGGACATTGCTCCAGCAACAGACGATATTATGTTGTCGAAAGACGGTTTGACACGTTGGTCGAAAAAAGTTCCTGCTAAGCAAGGTAGACGAGCTGCTGCTGATATTGTTAGAAATGTACCCGGCCCTGCTACAAATGTTATCCTTGAGAAGGCTTCAGATGCTTTTGCGCTATTCTTTGAAGATGCTGTTCTTGAAAAAATTCTGGAATGGACAAATCAGGAAGCGGTGAGGGTGTGTGCTGAGAGGGGTTATAAGAAAACTTTCAAACTATTCACTCTCTCAGAATTGAAAGCATTCTTGGGATTGTTATTTGTTATCGGTGTTACCAAAGGCAGGAATGAATCTATAAACCAACTGTGGGGTGAGGAGTGGGGACGACCGTTTCTCCGATATAGCTGCACATAACGCATCCGTGATTTGGTTTCATCAACATCCTGAATGGGTGGATTCTGCAAACACTAATCAGAAGGACAGAAGGAGAGCATTCATATTGGAAATGGGGAAAAGTATGTGTCTTCAATGGATCGACAGCAGAAGAAGCACGCCCTGCGTAAGCGGCAGAACATCGATAAAGCGGGCTTTGGAATACGTGAATCTGCCTGTTCCTACGACAACACAGAACGACACAGTCATCACTCCTCAGAGAGGACGATGTCACATGTGCGATCGAAAGAATGACACCAAGACGAAGCACAGATGCAGCACGTGTGGTCAATTTGTTTGTGGTAACCATTCCACACAATTATTTACCTGTACCGAATGTAGTTAGATACACTGGCAACAAGTCATAAACAAATTATGAGAAGTGAAACGATGTAACATAAGATGTAACATAACATATTCCAGTTGTGTTTTGTTTATATTTTGTTGAGTTCCTTGTACCAAATAACCATAGAAACCAAAAAACTTCGTTGTTCTAACAGGTATAGTAGCAGAGATATGTATGGTCATGTAAAAAATCATGTGACCTTGAATTTCAAGGTCTTCCGTCAAGGTCAGGCATTTGTCAGTAGCTGGAGTGAATTCCCTGACCCCTAAAACATTGGAAACAAAAAAATAATCTTCAAGATACCTTGCGTAGAAGCAGAGATACACCTCATTGTATGGACACTAATGATATGGACATGAATTTCACTCTAAGATCTCACCAAAATGACGTCACAGCGTCAGAACTAAGCGTCAACGTATGACGTCACTCATACCATTTTGACAAGGAGGAATTTTTAGGAAAAGTCACCAAAGGAAACTTTTTGGTGCCCACATTTTAGAAAGTTACAGATGAAAATATACCCCTGGGGGTCTATTTGACCCCCAAACGTGTGGCGAAGGTTAAAGAACTGGGAAAACGTCTAACGTTAATCACCGGAGAACCCAGAGAGACTTGCTATCTCTTCCAACGCCTCTCTGTCACCATTCAACGCTTTAATGCAATTGCATGTCGAGGAACCTTTGCCCAACAGAATCTTGACGAGGGAGAAGCTGTTCCATAATAACACCATAATATCTCCGGAATAGTTTTGACCACCTGAGGGATCATATTATTATTATGATCTTGATTGTACTGTCATTTTCTGATGTGATCTTGCTGTGTGCTTGTCGATTTGAATTAATAAAGATAATAATAATAATAATAATAATAATAATAATAATAATAATAATAATAATAATAATAATAATAATAATAATAATAATAATAATACTAATACTAATAATAATAATAATAATAATAATAATAATAATAATAATAATAATAATAATAATAATAATAATAATAATAATAATAATAATAATAATAATAATAATAATAATAATAATAATAATAATAATAATAATAATAATAATAATAATAATATTGTGAGTGAAGGACTTGCTGAAGGTCCCTAAACAGTAACCGTCTCAGAGGAGGAGGATCAAACCCGTACTGTCCCAATAGAAAAATATTCCCAATTGATAACTAAATAACAACACGAAGAGAGCAATACTGATATTTAGTCTCTATTATGATGCCATATGAACGGCGAGAACTGTTGAAAATAATTACACACCTCGTTTTAGAGTAATATTCTTTCTATAAGTAAAAGCAGCAACTTCGCCTTTTTGAATTGTATTTATAAGAAATTAATTTTCACAGTGCGGAATATGCAGTTATTAGTTGGAAAACAATGTTTCTGCCTCATTATATTAAATTAATTTGAACATATTAATAAAAAAAATTGTATCATTCAACATTGATTGTCACCTCTGTTAAATATTGATAGATTTCCGATGAAATGTTTTATGAAATATTTTATGCCCTATAAGAACGTTGAAAACCATAGTTGTTAAAAACGATAGAAACTAAATAAAAAACGGAAAAAACGTCGTTTTTTTCGAAAAAATAAAAAACGGAAAAAACGGGAAAAAAACGACAAAATAAAATAATTTGACTTTCTCGCATCTTGTAGGCCCTACTGCAATTTAAAATTAAAAACCTTGTTTACAGAATTTAATCAGCAAATAACACAACTTTATTAGTAAACACTAAATAACATCATTTATTTCTTATAGGTTTGGTCTAATAAGAAATTGAGAAATTAAAAATATTGAAATTTTTTCAAATTTGAATTGTAAACATATGTCCACATAAGTTCATGCTGACTAAACTGACACAATTAAAAACTAAACTTTGTAGGTATTGATTATATAGTGTAAAATTTCTCACAGTAAATACATTTCAATTTAACCAATGCTGACTTTTTGTCTTTCTCGTGTATCAAAGTAACGTGAATCCATTCCGCACCCTTTTCTTTTGGTATTTTAGATAACTTAGAAATAACTTTATAAAATTGTATTTCTGGTACTGTGCTCTTTCATAAAGTATTTATTTCTCCAAATGATGACGTAAATAGTGAGGTAAATTAGCTGAATCCTTGAAAGTACGGAGACAGTGTAAGGGACATATCAGACAAAAGATTAAACAGAAACTGAAAAACATTAATAGACAGTAAATAAATCAATAAATAAAGTTGCATAAAAAACGGAAAAAAACGACAAGAAAAATAAAAAACGAAAAAAACGACGTTTTCTGGAAAAAAATTAATAACCAAAAAACGTTTTTAACATCTATGTTGAAAACTGTTGAGATTCGCATTTCTGTGTGACTTTGCGCGCGTTATAAATGTTCGTAAGAAATAAGTAATCAAACAACATAATAACCAATGTACGTCTGTCTGTCTGTCCCGTAATAAACACTATTGTGACGTCACTATACTGCGGCCTTGGCGAAGGCTGTCTTGACGACGACTATAGGCCTATAATATGACGTCATAATATAACGGGCTAATACTCTATTAAGCCCAATTGTTATCACTGCAATAATTGTTTTATATACCGTGATTTTTCACGGGTTACAGCTAGTAATACAATAATTTCTGCCGCCGTCAGGGGCTTTTGTTGCCGTAAGATGTCGCTACACTCTCGACCCTCCTCCGTCTTCAATTGCTGTGGGTCGGTTTTTATAAAACGCTTGTTCAGAAACAAGTTTTTCTCTTGTGTTTCTGCTGAGTGCATGCATAGGCAGACATACATACAAACATATACAATCATACATAAATATATACGTACATACATAAATACATTCATTGTAACATTGTACGTCATTTGGAGGTGGGAGGGGAGCAGGGCTGTAGTCGAGGGTATACGCGGGTATACAGCGTATACTCGCCTCTTGAGACCGTAAACTTATCTCACAAAATATTTATATTTATATTTATATTAAAATACTGTAGCGTATACTCAAAAAATACTGTAGCGTATACTCACCTCTAATTTGTTTCGGAAACTAACCGGTAGCGTATACTCACCTCTAATTTTACCACTACAGCCCTGGAGGGGAGCATCCCTCTGATTTTTGGTAACAAAGAAAAAAGATGTAAAAAAGAAAAAGAGGATGAAGAAAGAGGTTAAAAAGGAAAAAATAGATTCATTTGCAGCATTTGCAATATTCTATAGGCTATTTCTGAAATCTTTTATTATTCTTTCCTTTATGCTAGCGTTCAATTGGTGTAACTTGTCCACGGTTGCGGTACTTTGTCAACCAGTACGTGATCAATAACAAAAACGAATGACTGGCTTACAGTTTTCCAAGAGTAGACTAAATACAATCATAGGCAGCCATCCCGATGGGTGGAGGGAACAACAGCCTCGGCCTTTAACAGTAAGGGGGCACTGTATGCTGTTGTTCCCCACAGGGCGAAAAAAATTCGCGACTCACCTCTTTTTCGCCTCCCCTGGATAAAGCTGAAATGACGTCCCTGGCTCATTTTAAAGATTAAGAAATTATTTTTTTGCGTTTCATAGTCTTTAATCTGAAAAAGATGTTTATGATTTTATTGACGTGTTGAAATAAACATGTGTGTCTTTTTGAGTGTTTGACTTATTTATAAACATTTTTCATTTGATTCGAATATTAAATAATAATTTTTAGCAATTAACGATTGACATAAAATTGTAAAAATAAAAGATAGAAATAAAAGATAGAACAACATTTTTAAAACAGAAAATGGTATAATTGCATTATACTATTATATTTCATCCATTATTAATTTCCAGAAGTTTGCAGAAAAATGCCTTGGGTTTTCTTGGGTTTTTTAATGTCCATGCTAGGTTTTTCATTTTTCAAGAATGGTAACACTGATCATCAGAAGAATTAGACAAAATGCAATGAAATCTAAGATTTTTATAGCATTCTAAAGTACTAATAAAAGGTTTGAACACAGAACTTTAAAATATCACTGATATTCATTGCTTAACCACATGAATTAATATAGTTGACATTGTCTATGTTGCACTTATGCGTTGCAAATTAAATAATACTTTGCAGCAATTGTCACAAATAAAAAATTTGAAAATTAGGCCTAAACAATTTTTTTTAAATAAGCAATTTTAATGTAGAAGAGGTTCTTAATCTAGTTATACTGTTCAAAACACGTTAGACTAAAACATTCACAATACATATATTGGCCTAATTGTGATATGAGTTCCTTATTATGCTTTTGAAATTTTAAAGTGATTTTATTTTATCTTCAGTTTAATTACATCTTAGCAACATCTACTGTTATCAACCTGCTTACGTAGTAACATGGACGATAAATCGGAAGTGACGAATAAATTGCATTTGAAACGTAAGATGTAGTTAAACTCTTGTTCCGTGTTCCTAACATGCAATGTAAAAAGAAAGTTTAAGACACCTTCATTTACGGAAATACTTGTCGATATAAAATGTGCCGCGAAAAGAGCGTTTAATTAGGCGTCCCATAAAGATCACAGTGTAAGTTGCTTGTATTTCAATATTTTCATAACTGCTTGTAGTGCCATTGATTGAAGACAAGCGCCTTGGTGACGTTGTGGGGCGTGGTGGCTCAGTGGTAAGTTCGGCGCCTTGTGACCGGAGGGTTGCAGGTTCGAATCCCACTCTAGCCGCTGCGTACGGACCTTGGGCAAGTCCCTCACTCGCAATTGCTCGTGGCGCTTCGGCGTGAAAATTCCGGCACAGTATCAAATGCTGTAGTCGGGAGCGCCTCTGAGTAGTAGTTGACTTCGAGAGGCGCTATAGAAATATCCGGAATAAATAAATAAATAAATAAAGTTCCGCTAAGGCGCTATAGAAATGACATATACATATATGTTAATATAGGAGCTATAGAAGTTATCCGACGACCATCTAGAGCTCTCTCGAAGAGGCGCTATTTAAAAATGTGCTTGCAAATTTACAATTAGGCTAGCTCATTTTAGACACCTCTACAACGTAATCAACCGATATAATAAAAGAGAAGCCCTCAGAAGGGTTTCATATTATAGCGTCTCATTGTTTATGGTAAGCGTATTGGCACGAAAAATTAAAAGTAGCCTATATGTTACAAGCAGTGACAACAGTAGTACCCAAAGGAACGAACCATTCCTGTAATAGTGTCGCACAAGTTGCAGTCAATCATTGCAGTTCATAAGTGGGATATCCATTGTTAATTATACCATCAAAACCCAGCCTATAACCCCATCCCTTAACGAAGTTGTGTCATAACAAAGATAATCAGCGTCGTCCCTCTCCTTCATCCAGACACGGGACTGGCACCAGCCGAAAACGAGAAGCAATTAGCTCCTGTACGTACATATGTATTCAGGGACGGGTAAAAACGTTCTAAAGCTTAATAAAAGGTCAATGCAGTGTTGTTGAGTTAAAAGTGAAATCTCGTGGATACAAGAACTATTATACACTAGCGGTGGAAACCATGACCCGTGCCTGGAGTCCCTGCAGGCAACCTTAATCTTGTGCTGTTCATGGTTCTTTGATGCTCTTCGTTTCATCCGATATGAGAAGTCTCCATTCAACACCCTAGAATTTGACTCGTTAGGAATACACATACGGAGAAACAGTTTCAAATACGATCTGCGAGTATGGTGTCATGACGTTTCATCTAATGTGACGGCTCAGATAGGAAATAAAACTTAATTCTTTTACAGGTAATCAACGTCGCTCTAAGTAGTTAGGTTTCGAATTATTTGTGAACTTCAATAATTGTCTGACTTTAACATATTTGCATTTTAAATTTACTATGGAACTCGTGTTTATCGAGCAGATTTTATTACTGGTGTTTTGAGATATGTACTCCTCGAGTCCTCTGCCTTGTTTGACGAATGCTAAGACGACCATGCAGCTCTACGTATTTTAACTAGGGCTGAATAAATAGAGTCTGTCGCCAACGTTCTAAAGGTGTCTAAAAATTGACAAAACTCCTTTGCGATGGTACATTAAAAGATATACCGTCTTTATTGACCGTATCTTACCTTGCAAGTTTGATATAATTAACATATGCACTTAATACATGGCTAGTGCATTAGATATCGACGCTAGGGAAGTCATAGATTAAAGAAATTAAGAATAATAATAATATTCAATAATATACAATAGTTTGGCGACAACATAGGCCTGATGTTACCGACGCCTTTCCGGATTTCATGAGTAGTAGTTTCAGTTTCACGACACTGTGCGATAACAATGATCATTATTGTCGCCCTCCTCCTTTATCTAGGCTTGGGACTGACACTGCCAGATTACGAGCGCTTGAGGAGTTGATTGGAAGCAAGAGAATCAAATATTTGTAGTCTTAAGAGCTTTAAATGTGTCTAAAATTCAACGAGAAATATCGCTTTGTCGTTTGTACGTTGTAACGTATCCCGTGTTTTACAAACGCGTTTATATTTGCAATTTTGACCTTTCCTTATGCGTATAATTAATGCACGAGTCTTGTAATAGGATTCTTAATTTCGTAGAAGTGTATACAATGCGATATCAAGGAAGAATTTATAGCTTTAGAAGAAACCATTAAAAGGTGTCAGAAGAGAACTTTACAATGTCACTGATATTCATTGTTTAACCAAATAAATTAATATAGTTGACATTATCTATGATACACATATTGCCATGCAAATTAGATAATAATTTGCAGCAATTGTCACAAATAAAAAATACGAAAAGTAAACATATGTCTTTTAGGAAGCATTATTAATGCAGACGCGATTCTTAATCCAGTTATTCTAATTTAATCTAGTTTTAACTAAAAATGAGCTATATATATATATATATATATATATATATATATATATATATATATATATATATATATATATATATATATATATATATATATATATATATATATATATATATATATATATATATATATATATATATATATATATATATATATATATATATATATATATATATATATATATATATATATATATATATATATATATATATATATATATATATATATATATATATAGGTGGTTTCCTGATTATTGTGACGGCGTGAGATTTTTATTATACTTATAAAATTTTAAAATGATTTTAATTAATCGTCCTCCTCCTGGTCTTTAGGACTCAACAGGGAAAAGCTCCTAAGTGTCTCTGTGACCTAATGCGTTAACCTCTCTTTGCTCTATCTTCCCGCCCTCTTCGGTCTGCTGACCACCTTGATCTACTTCTCCCTCGCGCAAGGACTTCGATGGCTCAGCATCATGCTTTAGCCATCTTGGCCGTTCCTTTTCGAATGACCTGCCGCCCTCTCTTCGTGGGAAGATATTGCTTGGGATCTCGCCCTCTTCTCTCCGCTGCCTAAAGACCTTTCTTTTCCCTCGGAGCTGTCACTCTGGGAGCGTCTCTGAATAGTCTATACTGTGAGAGGCGCTTTATAAATAATCATAAAAGATAAGATAAGTTTATAACATCTTACGGCAACGTCTACCGTAATCATCCTGCTTCCCGCGTCCAATTGACGATAAATCTTAAGTGACGAATAAATTTAATTTGATTCGAACGTCTTAAAGGTGTCCAAAATCGACTCCAAAAACGCTTTTTTGGATTGTACGTTGGAATATATCCACTATTTAACGACCGCATCTTATATCTGCAATTTTTTGTCTTAATTCGTGCAAACAACTTCGGCAAAATAATAATCATGATAATTGTAGTGATAGTGTTTAGAAATCGGTTACTATATACCACGGTAGCCGATTGATGATGAAGATGATATTCCTCCGTTGTTTATAAAGTAAACACAGTCATGGTGGTTTATGATCCCCACCAGGGTAGTTGATGGCGGTCCCTATGGGACACTCCCAACTTGTGTCAACCCTATGCCAACCAAGCAGTCGATCTGGGATAGACCGGTGGTTGAGGCGGACAGATCGGCGTTTTTGGTGGGTGCCGACAAGGCTTGCTGGCAGTCAGATTTCCACACTCCGGTGACTGACTGTCTGTTTTACCAATTCCCTCGTGCTGCCTGTGCCTGAGTAACGACGCGGTGCGTTTAGGGGTCGGCCTCCGTTTGGGCGTCGATCTCTGTGGCCCCCATCGGTGAGGTTTCGGAGATTTGGTTGGTCCTGATGGCCAACATGGCCTCGTTTGTCGATTGCTTTCGGGTGATCTCTTCGCCATCACGACCTAAGACAGAGATCTCGAGTACGAAGGAGCCGTCACTCAGGAATGTTCCGCACGGATGACAAGGGACCGGACGGGGCCACAATGGTTCCGTGGGTGACGGGTAAATATTTGGCCTGGGACGTCACGGTGATACACACCTGTGCGGCGAAACAGGCTGCCATTCGTAAATCCGAGAAGTATTCAGGGCTACCCCGTTCTACCTACTTCTGCCCATTGCCTTCGAGACGTTGGGCCCAATCAACGCTGCCGTGGTCGATTTCTTCCGCGAGGCCACTTCCGAGGGAGCCACAAGAGGAAATCTTTCTTTTCCAGCGCCTTTCCATCTGTATTCAACACTATTATGCCATAGCATTCCGTGGTACGTTCAATGACTTAGCGGAGGTCAAGGCCTGATATCCTGGGATAAAAATATTAACAGATTAATGCCTAAGTCCCAGAGGGATCATTTAAACCTTCGTACAAAAGTAATAATAATAACTACAATAAGTCTAGTTCACTGAAGACCAGTTCGGATTATTCCATCATATTCTACTTTTTTCCATTTTTTCTGTAAATTGCCATTTGTGTAAGATAAAGGCGAATTCTTGTAAACAAGCCGTTTCAGTTTCAAAGAAATTCTTTCCTTAGTGTACGTGACCCGTTGCCAAGGCGACACGCTGCCACGTTGACGACCGTTGCCATGACGACGCCGAAGACACGCGCCAGATCAGTCAAATTTGTGGAAGAGTTTATCACAGACAGATTGAAAACGGGTCAGATCAACAGCGCCAGATTACTAAACACAGTTTTTTTGATCGCATTATTATACATGGTCAAAATCGTTAGGCATTTATTAAGGGCCAGTATCTAATGACGAAGCATCAATCGATGGCGCTGAGCAATTGTGTGTGAAGGACTTGCTCAAGTTTCCTACACAGTAACCGTCTAAGAGTAGGAGGATCGAACCCGTACTCTGCGCGTTACAAGTCGAACGCTATAACTAAGCGGCTACCGTGTTCCAGCATTGACCATAGCCGACCCATTGCCACCGATTCGGATCGTCAGTTTCTTCAAGAAGTTTCCATGTTCATTGTTCAACGACGTCTTATGACTACCAAGACCGATGACGTCACCCTCATTTCTCCTGGCTTGGGACTGACACTACCAGAGCTCGGGAGTGGAAGACTTTGCCTCTTCGAGTTTAACAAAACCTGTAACAGGTTTCAAAAATTATCGGAAAGTTCTACAGTAAAAGGATATTTCGTATTCTTGCAGGCGTTTATTTATCAACGTATTTTACGGTAAATGAAGGTGTTTTGAATATTCCGTTCACAAGATGTTAGAAGAAAGATTTCACCCATGATATTTGGTAACTAGTCAATGAGTATAGTTTAAAAGATAAGATAATTTTGAGTTCTCTGCACATAGTCAGACGCCAACCCAGATCCTCAAATTAGACATAAAATCAATTAAAATGGGGAAGGGATAGAGTAATGGTAACACTCATGGCTAGGAGAGCAGCAGTACGCGGTTCGATTCCCGCAACCCCCTCGGGTGGACGCCTTGCATGGCTGCCATAACGTGTGTTTAGTTAAGATGTTGATAATTGTACTGTCATGTCTCAATGTAATCTTACTGCGTTTGTCGGTTTGAATTAATAAAGAAAATATTATTATTATATAATATGTTGAGGACGTGTACTTTGTAGTGATGAGAAGGATTTGGGTAAGTTGTACGCCGTCAAGTAATGGCGTGAAACCGGTAATATTTAAAAGATTTGTACTTAAGTTTATTTTCGTTTATTAAGTAGAACATTAGGCAAAACGCTATGACTTGGCAAATATCATACGAGAAGTAAAGTTTCGTGAGTCTTTACGAAGGCGTTTAAAGTTATGGGTCAAAGTTAGAGGAATTCCGTCGATGCCCGTACGCTGGTAGTGCCAGTCCAAAGCCTGGATAAGGAGGAAGGCGGCGCTAATCATCTTTGTTATAACACAGCGTCGTTAAACAGCAGGTAACCAATGATCAGTATGAGCTTGGGACACGTTATCCGATTGATTACAACGCCCGCTCTCTTTAAACATATTTAAAACGGCATCAATAAATAACTTCTGTCGACGTTTGGGCTTTTTTCCCATTAACTCGTATTTCTAACTTGCTGTTTGAAAAGAAAGTTTAAGACACCTTCATTTAGTGAAAAACTTGTTTATATAAAATGTGCAGCCAAAAGAGAGTTGAATTAGATCTCAATTGACTTACAGTGCACTGTGCGTTTCATTCACTCTTTTTATAACTGTTTTGTAATGCCATCGACTGAAGACTAGCACCTTCGCGACATTCTTATAAGATGCAGTGTAAATGGCCATAGACATACATATGTACATAATAATATGGGCGCTATAGAAGTTATCCGACGAGCCTTTGGATTCTATCTCTCGAAGAGGCGCAATATAAATATGTGGTTACAAATTTACAATTACAAATATAGTGGCGTGAAATAAGCATCTACGACATAAATATTACATTGGTTGCTAGGCAACGCCTATTAATTAGACTTCCCATATACGATGCTTTAGGCTGTACTGTAAGATTTTCGTTGTGAGAGTTGCTGCTATTCAGGAGTTGGTATGCACTGTTTTGGATGGCGCTGAGGAGTTGTGAGTAAAAGACTTGCTCAGGGTCCCTACGCAGTAACCGTCTCAGGGTAAGAGGATCGAACCCGTACTCCTCGAACAGAAGAATATTCCCGATCGGTAACTAAATGATTACACGAAGATTGTCAAATGAACGGTCAGAACTCCTGCAAATAATTACACACCTGTTTTAAGTTTTATTTTCGCCCTATATATAAATATAAGCCGACAAGTGGTTGTGTTTTGTTATCAGGCGAGAAGTTAAGGCTAACACTAGAAACTATTGAAGAAGGACACCAGTCACATTTAAACTCCGTCACAGCTGTACTATGGTAGTGCCAGTCCGAAGTATGGACAAAAGAGGAGGGCGACGATAATCCTCTATATCACGACACAGCGTCGTTAAGCCATCGTTGTGTCTAAAGTTCTGACCATTGAGACGGCGTTTTAAAATAGATTAGATTTGCTAGAAGCGAAAAACTCTCGCAGTGTATAACTAATAATACAGAGGCCATAAAATCACTTTTAATAAGAGAGCACATCAATATGGCCATCAATAGAACCTTATCGTCAACAAAAGAGCCTCTGGGCCAAAAAGAATGAAGAAAAAAGTAAATGACCAAAAGAATTATGTGTGTGTGTGTGTGTGCTCATGCGCGCGCGCGCGTGCGCATATATATTTATATATAAAGATATAAAGATGGTTTTATATAATATATTATAATTATACATATTTATATATATATACATATTTATATATATATATAAAATATTAATCCATATATTGTAGAAGGCATTGAGCTGTTCTTCACAGGAACAGACGTTTGGTTCACAGGTAGAGTTGATGACTATGCAGGTAACCGCCGGCCAAGCGCGGGTCACCTCGAAGGGGAGAACGACGGTGAAGCCGAGGGCGCAGAGCAGGACCCTCCCGATGAAGATAACGAAGGCGCCGAGACAGAAATAGTTGACGGTGATCTTACCCGAGTCGGACATTTCTGGTCACTGTTTAGAACGCTCTCATTAGACACCTTTAAAACTGGGTCATTTGATGATATATAAGCATGAGTCGCCGTTGGCGGTTGCTTAAAAAATCTGGATACAACTTAGACTAGAAACAAATGATGAAAGGAACAAGAGAACTTTAAAATACCGCATATAATTTAAATTTGTCGTCAACATCTTTTGATGTCATACGACGACGCTACACCTTGGAACTTTGTTAAGTATAATAAATAATGCATTACTACTTAATGCCATTGCATATCTTGGTACGTTCACTGACTTAGCGGAGGGCAAAGCCTGATTTCCTAGAAATAACATATTAACATTAATACCTAAGTTCCCGAGGGATCATAAATGTACCTTGGGGTAAAAAATAATAAGAGTAATAATATAGGTAGAGATTCATGTATGCATCCAAACTCATATACGCTTTAACCCAGGCATAGGACTTCTCTACACAGTAACCGTCTCAAAGGAGGAGGATCGAACCCGTACTCTCCGTATAGAAAAATTTCCAAATCGGAAACTAAATGACCACAGGAACATTGCAGTACTGAAGTGGTCTCTATTACGGGTACACTACTGTTAAAATCTTACACACCTCTTTTAAGTTTAATATTCGCCCTACAAGTACAACTAGACTCGAGACCTTGTGTTTCCAGACTCAGACGCTAACATTAAACACAAGAAACTATAGTATTGCTTAAAGGGTTGGAGGAGGACAGACTTGTCCCCGAGAGCAAGGTCTTGGTCTCGATTGCACTCGAGTTCGTTTTTAAAAGTCTTGATCTTGGTCTTGGTCTTGAGGTTCAAAGTCTTGGTCTTGGTCTTGAGGTTCAAAGTCTTAGTCTTGGTCTCGCAGGAACAAAACCAAAACCGACTGTCAATATGAATTGTCACTTAACAAAACTGAAGAATTAAAAAATTTATCAAGCCTGTTTGCATCATAGCCTACGACAGATGCCTACGGACGGATGCAAGGCTTGTTGGTCAGGAAAACCCATCGGCAGCAGCAACTAAGTTATGCTGTGTCTAGAAGCCCTGCTGAGACTTTTTCTGAAGTCAGACGGTCTGATAAACCATGGGAGGATTTCAAACAGGCTCACGATTTGTGCATTTACATCCAGTGCTTGAAAAGCTACTGTGTGTGCCAGCGACTTCAGCTGCACCTATAGAACGTATTTTTTCACATGGCGGAATTTTTTATGAGGCCCCACAAGTTACATCTTGGTCAGAACATTCTGAGGGAATTGGTTTTATAAAAATACAAAAGACATTTGGAATAATATTTTGCATAAAGAACTTTTGTAAATACGAATTCGGAATTCTCTGCACTCTGCGTTTAAAGGAAAATTTGAACTCCATCGCAGCCGTAGGCTACTCTGGTAGCAGATTTTTCCGTTTACAGAATGTCTCTATATACCCATCTTTCGTGATCGTGCGTACTAAAGAAACCTTTGAAACGATGTCATATAATTCTATACAAGAAATGGGATGCTGCATCAAAACAGTTGGAGCGCTCCTTCTAAACACCTTTAAAACGGTGTTACTTTATGCTATATAAGCAAAAGACCCTTTTGCTAAATACTTGCGCGGTCAAGTGCGGCTTAAACTACGAACAAGCGGAGAAAAAAGCAGACTGGAAAAAGCAGAGAATTTCAAGATACCGAATATACTTTCAATTTTGTTGACAACCAGCGTTACCACTCCTTGTGTTTTTTCACAAGATCTTGGGTTTTTTTAATCCGAACTTGGGAAATGGGGTTTTTTCCTGAAGATCTTGGGTTTTTTGCTTGGGTTTTTCTTATTTTATTGAGACCATATTTTTCATTAATTTAATCAATTTTGCAACGGTCCGGATGATCGAGGTCAATAAATAAATATGCGTGCAAACATGTGCTGTTGTAGTCTATTTCTATAATTAACATGTAACTCTAAGGGCTAAATACACTATACTTATCTACTGCTATATTTAGAAAATATAACTCTAAGGACTAAAGGCGACTGCAGACCCAGACTGTACTTTTTCGGAAATTTTCCCAAAGTAAGCAGCTCTTGTTCTTTTTTAAAACTTAAGATATAATATTTTAAGTTTCATCATGGTCGTCCGCAGGAATTTTGGGGCCACAATGTTTTAGGGGCAAAATTTTGTTGGGGGTGGGTGGCAAAATGATGTTTTTGCATAGAAACCCATAAAATAGTAAAAAATGAAAGATCAAAATAAAAGATAGAACATTTTCATAACAGAATTGGTATAATTGCATTATATTATTATATTTTATCTTATAATTTGTTTATTAATTCCCAAAAGTCTGCTGAAAACTACCTTGGGTTTTCTTGGGTTTTTTAAATGCCCTAACTTGGGTTTTTCATTTTTTATGAGTGGTAACACTGTTGACAACTGCTTTGCCTGTGTGGGTTTTTCAGCCTGGAACAGTCTTCCAGTCCCTCCGCCAAGAGCTTCTTGCCCTCTCTCCTCTTCAGTTCCGTAGACGCTTGGAAACCTTCCTTTTTACCGGTGCTGGCATTGATGCGGGTCGAGAGCGCCGCTGATCTGAGTGGCGCTATATAAATTTTCGGTTACAATTATAATTACAATTACAATTTGATCTGATGCTAAACCTTGGAACTGAAAGACCCATTGTTAAGTGGATAAAGGATGAGGGCGACGCTAATCATATTTCTTATTAGACAGTGTCTTAAAACAGTAACTAACCACCGACTGTTTAGAGCGCTTTCGTTAGATTACGCCATCTATTACCCCCTAGCCGACTCAGTGGCCGTGTCCTCCGACCTCGTCCTCATGACTTTTCACTCCCATGCAAGGATGACTCTAACTTTATACCTAGAGTTTTGTATTAAAGTATATATTGATTACTTATATCAACTGCCTTTATACCACTCATCTGGTCCTTTTATAACTCCTGCTTTAACCATTTTGTGTATTCTGACAGCTTGTATCAGTAATTAACGAAAATTAATTGATTGACTGACACCTTTACAATGTTGTTAGACGCTGTTATATAAGCATGAGATCCGTCCGTCTGTCTCTCTAGACACCTTTAAAACGTTATTCTTCTTTGCTATATATACATAATACGCCACTGAAAACTGTTTTCCCAAGCGATGCGAACTGATCTCTTTAGACACCTTTAACACTTCACCAAGCAATGCTATATAACAATAATAATACTAACCTTGTTCTTTAATTAAGTGTCTGCAAACACGGTACCCTGTACAATGAACATACATATAGTAGAAACGGCAGCCACGCAGGACGCCTTAAATACATGTATACAGTAGAAGCACATGATAACAGTTTTACAGGAGTCGAATATAACTGTTTAAGCGGTAGCCAAAATACGGCGTCAATCAAGGCCTACTATTCATTTAACCAGTGCCACCTAGCGAGTGGAAGGCTGAAAAAACCTTACGGGGTCTGCTGGGTTCGATCTTGGTACCTTTAGCTCTTCACGCCAGTGTGTTATCCATTACTCTGCGGACCCCTCTCCCCCACCGCCATGCAAGGATGAGTCTAACTTTAGACGCCTTTAGTGGTTATCCGATGTTATAGAAACGAGACGCAGTTGCTAATTGCTTAAGAAGTTGTGTAGCTCCTTAATTACTGTAATTAATTAACCTATGATCAAAAGGAGAAAGGAACCTACTGCAAGACGTGGAGAACTTAACAATAATTATACTTTCAACAGGTTTCGATATCATGCTAAACCTTAGAACTGAATGACCCATTGTTAAGTGGATAAAGGATAAGAGCTACGTCAATCATCTTTTTATTACACTGTGTCGTCAAGAGTAACTACCCAATAGACTGTCTGGAGTGCTGTCGTTAGATACCTTTACAATTGGGTCTACCAATGTTATATAAGTATGGGATGATGCAGCATATTGGTGAAAGAACAAAAAATGGAATAAACTGGTCAGTATTAAGATCTCTCAGCCTGCTTACGTGATGCACTTACAAAAACTGTGGATCCTCATTTTCAAATGATCCACATAAAATACAGGACCAAAATCTCAATAACTGCATGCTATAAGTTAACGCAGAAACCAGAAAGGATTCAATATGAACATTTTCATTCATTAAAAATGTTGACAATTTAAAATGTTAAATAGATAACTAGTTTAACTTTAACATTTTTAACAATGTTCACATACGATTGCATGGTGTGTCGCCAAATTTGGTAGCAAGTTTAGGTGTGTCGCGTGCCAAAAAGGTTAAGAACCACTGATGTAGCATATTGGTGAAAGAGATCTCTTTAGAGGCCTTTAAAACGTGGTTGCCCTATGTTATAAAGGCATGAGGCACAGTTAAGCTCCAATGTTACTTACGAAAAAATGAAGAAAGGAACATTTTCCAAGAAAAATAAAACTAAAATACCGCCTATACTTTAAATTTGTCATCAACACCCTTTGATGTCATGCGGCGACGCTAAACCTTCGACCTAACTTGTCTCAGAAATGCTTCCTCGCTAGGATGCTATACAAATAACTATGCTATCAAAGATTTGGCTGCATTGCTCTTCTCCTCTCCTTATCCTCCTTATGTATCACTGAATTTGCAGTATAAGTGGTTAAATTGTTTGATTTTTTAACTGTAATATGTTTTCCATGTACAGCGCTGTGCGTTTGCTAGTGCTTCTCAAAAAATAAAATACTCACTTACTTGCTTACTTAATGACCCATTGTTAAGTGGAAGGAGGAGGGATACGTTAATCGTCTTTGTTACCACACATCGTCCAAAAGTAGTAACTAACCTAACATCCGATTGGTTCTTTACACACCTTTAAAACTGTGTCACCCGATATTATATAAGCGTAGGACACGTAAATCTCATCGTTTCCGATCATAGTTGTAGTCAGAGCTATTAGCGTAACATTGTACATTTTGGTGCTACAAGCAAACAAATTGCATTTTTGTGCTCAGAATGAAATTCTGAACAAAACCTGATATAGTGCCAATTGAAAAAAAGAAAAAAGTTTTTCGAGTTTTTTCCACGTTTTACCTTATTGGATCAGTCTCAACCAAGTCACTAAGGTTGGTGTAAAACTTGCTCATTTAAAGATAGAAGCATGAAATTTGGTACATCGTAGCAACATATGATGAGGTCAAATGTTAGCTATAGGGCCATCGCAGATTTGCCCCGTGGCCTCAATGGCAGCCATTTTCCAAAATGGCAGACGCAAAAGACAGACAGACAGACAGACACAGACACAGACACAGACAGACAGACAGACAGACAGACAGACAGACAGAGACAGAGAGAGAGACAGACAGACAGACAGACAGAGACAGAGACAGAGACAGAGACAGATACAGATACAGACAGAGACACAAGCAGAGAGACAGACACAGAGGCATGCATTGATCCACCCGAGCGCACATACACACAGCTACATCCTTTCTTACATACATTCATGCATACATGCATACATACACACATACATAACCGCATACAACCATCGCCATTGTAACTCTAATCATAAACTACAAATTCTCTAATTTATTGACGAGCGCTGCGTCATGTTAGATGGGTTGTTGTCCTGAGATGTGGAGGGAAGATACGACTTCGATTGACACAGAGACCACGTGCTTATGTGGATTTTCTTTCGGATGGAAAACCTGTTTAATTAACAACCCGACTATTGAATTTTGGAAGAGACTCGTCGCTCGAGATGAAAAGAACCCAAAACGTCTCTGGTCTTCCATCTCGGGAATCCTGGGCCGAGCCTCCCGTTCGTCTTCCTCTCCTGCGTTTTCGGCCAATGATTTCCTCAGAATGATGACAGAAAAGATTGCGGGCTTACGTGCTTCAACCGCCGACTCGCCTCCACCTGAATTCATACGCACGTACTTCAAGTTTGGTGACTTTCGTCCCATCCTTGAGGCTGATCTTCGACGTGTTCTCAGCTCTTCAAACCAGAAATCTTGTGAACTGGACCCGCTTCCTCCGTTTATTCTTACTAATGTTTTAGATGATGTTGTCCCATTTTTGATATATTTGTTCAATAGGTCTCTAGCAGAGGGCCATCTCCCTCCATCTCAGAAGCAAGCTATTGTCTTCCCTACCCTTAAAAAACCTAATCTTGACTCACAAGTATGTTCTAACTATCGTCCTATTTCTAACCTTTCTTTTCTCTCTAAAACTCTTGAGAGACTTGTCTCGCTTCAACTTCTGCCCTATCTTGAACAGTCTGGACTCCTCCCTTCTAGTCAATCAGGGTTTAGAGGTCACCATTCTACGGAAACTGCCCTCCTGTCCCTTCTCTCGGACATTTATACTGCCATTGACAGGTCTCATTTGACGCTTCTAGCGCTCTTTGATGTTTCCTCGGCCTTCGACATGGTTGACCATGAAATCCTACTTCGACGTCTTGAACTATCTTGTGGTCTCAGTGGTCTCCCTCTTCTTTGGTTCAAATCTTACCTCTCTGACCGTACTCAGAGGATTGTCCTTGGTGACTCCAGAACTGCCTGGGTTAGAGTTGAGTATGGTGTCCCACAGGGTTCTGTCCTTGGCCCCATTCTGTACTTACTCTACACAGCTGACATACCTTCTATATTTACTAAACACTTTACCTCTGGTCACCTTTATGCAGATGACGTTCAGATCTTTGTCCAAGGCCCATCCTCTCAGCAGATCTCCCTTGTTGGATCCATTCATTCCCTCTCACATGATCTCCACTCTTGGATGTCATCAAATCGACTTAACCTTAACTCTTCTAAGACCCAACTGATCTGGTTTGGCACTAAACAGCAACTTTCTAAACTTGATATCCCACTTCTGTCGTCAATATACCCTGCTTTTTCATTTTCATCCAGTGTTCGGGATTTGGGTGTCACCCTTGATAGTACCCTCTCGTTTTCTGAACACCTCTCCCACCTGACACGTTCCTGTTTCTATCATCTTAGGCGTTTGAGGGCTGTAAGAAGATCAGTTTCTCCTTCAGTGTTCACTACTATGGTCCATGCATTCATTTGCTGCCGCATTGACTATTGCAATTCATTGTTTGCTGGGCTCCCTAAAGCGCGCCTTTCATCTCTGCAGTCTGTTCTGAATGCGGCTGCCAGGCTCATTGCCCGTTTTCCTCGCTTCTCTCACATAACTACCTTTATGACTGATGTACTTCACTGGCTTCCTGTTGCTTCCCGCATCCAATACAAGGTTCTTCTCCTGGTCTCTAGGACTCAACTGGGAAAAGCTCCTAAATACCTCTGTGACCTAAACCTCTATCTGCTCTGTCTTCCCGCCCTCTTCGGTCTGCTGACCGCTTTGATCTGCTTGTCCCTCGCGCAAGGACTTCAATGGCTCAGCATCGTGCGTTTGCCATCCTTGGCCCTTCCCTTTGGAATGACCTGCCCCCCTCTCTCCGTAGCAAGATATTGCTTGGGATCTCGCCTTCTTCTCTCCGCTGCCTAAAGACCTTTCTTTTCCCTCGGGGCTGACACGCTGGGAGCGCCTCTGAATAGTCTATGCTGTGAGAGGCGCTTTATAAATAATTATGTAAGATAAGATAAGATAAGATTTAAAGCGCTTCGTTAAACACCCTTAACACGTTGTCAACCGATGCTATATAAGCATGGGATACTGTACATGATTGATCAAAACGCTCTCTTTAGACACCGTTAAAACGGTGTTAACCGACGCTTTATATAGACATAGTCACCGACAACAGCATTACATTCCCAGATGAAAGGAACACGGAGTCGGGGAAGACAAACAAAGACATGGAATGGAAAACGTGATAAAAGATCTTAAAGGACAAGACATGGACATGAGAACGCCCCTGGATACTATCGGAGACAGGAAACAATGGTGAAAGCTACATCCCCATAATCGAGTTTTGATCTGATCAGACTTTTAAAAATAGAATCATGTGGACCAATAAAGCGTTACTTACTTACGATAGCCGATAGGTTATAAAAAGTAAGTAAGTAAGTATATTCTTTAATATAACCAGTTGCCAAACTCTGGTGAACATGCATCAGCATGCATACATCATGATAAATTAATACGTGAATAACATTCTGACTATAAATGTTTTCTCCATTTGATTGTCTGCTTTTGGCAGCACCCGGTCATGGCGTCTGGGGCGCAGGCTGTAAATCGTTGGCTTAACTGGGGGAGGGGAGGGGGAGCAACCCACGAAGGACATGTCCCGGTTCTTCGAGAACCGCCGAAAACAGACGGGTATCGGCCAGACGGCACATGTCTTCGATCTTTGGGCAATCATCAGGGAGGTACCTCTGTCGGATTAGCCTATGTACAACTGCCTGGAGCCTTCCTTTTTCTTGTTGTCCAGCATACCCACCATGCCGGGGCGGCATACAGCACACGTGACAGCGTAGTAGCTCGCACCACATCATACAGCCTGGCAGGGGCGTCTACACCATAGAAACCTTGGAGCAAATGCTCCATCCAAGAAATAGGGGGGAGATCTGTCAGTGTGTGTGCCACCATTTTAGGGGGAAGGAACGGAGAGGGGGAAGAAGAGGGGAAAAGGGACGTTCCTCCAATGACTTAGGGGGGGATAGACGCCCCTGCAGCCTGGGACCAGCAAGACCATGGGAAGCGTTCTCTAAATGCACCTCTAAAATGGTATTATTCGATGTTATATAAATGGGCATGGGAACTATAGCGCCCTCTTTAAACACTTTTTAAACGTTGACAAATATTTTTATAAACATGGGACACTGTTGCATGTTGGTTAGAACAGCGTTTCCCAAACTGTGGGTCGCGACCCAAAAGTGGGTCGTGAAACTCTGGCAAGTGGGTCGCCAAATTTCTTGGAGAAACTTATATTTTTTTCGGAGCAACAGCATTTGTCTATGATCGGGCTATAACTAGCTGGATTGCAATAAATTGTTAGCAATTTTGTTACCGAAGTTTCCTTTTAATTCTTTAAATCTCTAAACGCCGTACGTAAATTTGCACATTTCGATGCAAATTTACGATGCAAATTTTAGTACACAATGCTTAATTTTACACAGTGGGTACCGAAATGCCAAGATATTCACAAGTGGGTCGCGACCCAGCGAAGTTTGGGAACCACTGGGTTAGAGTGACCTACGGCTGTAACCAAAACAGTTTCGTCGACGTCAACAGCCTTTGCCCTTTGTTGTTATAACTTATAAGATGTCGTTAAAATATGGATCCATATTGGTTAGAGCGTTCTCATTAGACGCGTTTAACGAGTTGTCAACCGATGCTTTTTAACAATGGAGCGCGACAGCAGATTGGTTAAACTCCGTCACTGTCCTGTATGTGGCACAGCGCCAGTCAGCAGCCTGTAGAAAGGAGGGGGCGACGCCAATTATCTTTCTTATCCCACAGTGTCGTTAAACAGCAACTAACCAACCGTTTAGAGTGCTTTCAATCTTTCATCTGGCTCTCTAACCTCAGGCAAGTTCAAACGTCCGAAGTTGCGCCACTCCTATCGCAATTGTCTTCCCGTGTCCACTTCCATTCTTCCCTCGATCCATTTCCTTTGACTCTCGCCTACTGTGTGTATCAAGGGTCTTTCTTCTCCAATCCTTCCCATCACTTTTTCATTTCTTTTATGTTCTGTCCAGTTCATCTCCATTCTTCTCCAGATAAAAAAATCGAAAACTGAAAAATGAAATATTTGTAATAAGCATTATTAATGTACAAGAGATTCTTATTCTAGTCATTCGAATTTCAGAAAAGTTTTGCCTAAGAAATTTGTAATGCATATGCAGCCTAATTATGACATGAAATTCTAATTATAGTTTTGAAATTTTGAACAGATTTTAATCAATCTTCAGTTTAACGACATCTTAGTATCCTGCGTATGATACACCGACAATAAATCGCGAGCGACGAAAAAATTGCATTTATTTCTGAGTCTTAAAGGTGTCCAGATATCATCACAAAAACGCATTTCTTTCTGCTGTGCCTTGTCTAAATCCAGCAATTAACGACAAAATCTTATCTCCGAAATTTTTACCTTAATTAATGCAAACAACATAGGCAAAATAATAATCACGACACCACTCTAGTAATAGTGTATAGATATAGGTTACTATGTCCCACGGTATACCCGATTGGTTAGAGCGCTCGCCTTGTAAGGTGAGTGTACGGGTTCGAGCCTCATCTCCTGAGACGGTTACTCGCAATTGCTCATACACCATCAATTTGATGATGATGATGACGACGACGATGACGACGACGATGACGATGATGATGATGATGATGATGACGATGATGATGATAATGATGACGATATATATATACATATATGTTTATTGTGCTATTGTGCTATTGTGCACAGTAGCACAATAGCATATATATATATATATCGTCATCATCATCATCATCGTCATCATCGTCATAATCATCATCATCATCGTCGTCGTCGTCGTCATCGTCGTCGTCATCGTCGTCGTCATCATCATCATCAAATTGATGGTGATGAGCAATTCCGAGTAACCGTCTAAAACGTTCTAATTTTGAGCGGTCTGATGATGAAGTTAATCCCTTCCATGCTGGGATGGCATATAGGAGTTTGGCCAGCTTCAAAATTTTGGAGTGCTGGGCTTGAATTAATTATCGGAATGGCTGTTCCCAACTGAAGTGATTACACAACACACAGTTGTCGCAATCGGAGGTCGCCCTGTCGTGTGTTTGCCGTGTGTTGATGTCGACCCTCGATTGCTCGTTCTTTTACTTGCACTTTTATTTAACGTGCCTAACTTTTCTATAGAAGATTCACGACGAACTTTGTTTAATTAATAAATGAATTTAATTAAATAAACAAATATATATACACTAACTCTACGGGAACTTCCACGTAGTATTAAAGCGTTTAGATATTAAATCGGACTATCTCAAATGTTGCTTCGTACAGCCTAACTACAGATCGTTCTTTCGCGTCAGTCTCTGAATCTGACGGACTAATATTCTGCCGCCGCCGCTGGTCGCTCCTCTCGATGTTGTTCGCTCGACCGATGTTCACGCGTCGCGTTCGTCAGCAGTACAAGTTCCGTATTCTCCGTTCCCTTCTGTTAAGTAGGAACTCCAGCGTGCATCAGTCAGCCCCCCCTCCCCACGTCAAGCTATCGTCAATTAGTGTCAGATTGCTCCTCGATACGCGGGTCGTCGCTCGCCTGCAGCGCGGGCGGTGTCTGGTTACACCATAGCCGCGAGGTGTCCTATTACACCTTGGCTGTGTGGTGTCCGATTACACCTGGGCCTCGCTGCCTTCATTGTTGCCCAAGTGGAGACTGGCTTTTCGTCCGTCATCATCCTATCTCGACCGGCAACGACGCTTACATCATAATGATGATGCCATCTCGTCGTTGTTGTCGATCTCCTCACGCGACACCTCCCTTCCCGGGGGAGGACAAAGCCAGTCATTGGTTCGCCTCCCGGCTGAGAATGATGTCGTTCCCTCCATCGATTTCCTCCAGACCATGTCCTCGTCGTTCCCATGAAAAATACAAAATATCAGCACAGTTAGAAATTATATTTACAGTTGTCGCGGTGCCTTACATGGTAGTCCGCCTTCTCCTCAATCACAGTCTGGACAAAACATCAGCGGGAATATTCAGCGCCCCAGGTCGATATTCAAAAGAACTATCGAAGTCCTGGAGGGTCAGAGCCCCTCTCGCAAGTTTAGCACTTGTGGGCGTAGAAGCAGTTAGGAAAGTCAAGGGGTGGTGGTCGGAATAGAGGGTGGTCCTTGACATAAAAATCCAATCCCTAAACTTCTTCAACGCAAAAATCACAGCATCCGCTTCGCGTTCCACAGTGGACCCACGCGCTTGCGTAGCATCTAAATTAGAACTGGCGAAACATATTGGCCGTTCTGTTCCATCGTCTTGAATTTGGAATAAGCAGCAACCGACTGCTTTGTCTGAAGCGTCAGTCGATAAACCAAACTCTCTGCCGTAGTCAATTGTCTGCAAACATACAGCGTTATTCAAATCGTGCGTAAGTTTATCTAGCGCATTTTGATGTTCAATTCGCCAGGGTATCTTAGCAGGCACCGATTTCTGGGTCAAGTCAGTGAGAATTCTGGCTGTCTCAGCCAGGTTAGGGATGAAGTTCCTAAAATAACTGAAGAAGCCAATTAATCTCCGTATGTCCTTTTTGGACTCGGGTTGAGGGATTTTCCCTAGCCCTGCGATTTTCATAGGATCCGGTTCAATGCTCCCTGATCCGATCAGGTGACCTACAAACGTTGTTTGTCGCCTAGCAAACGAACTCTTCTTAATGTTAAGGGTCAGACCCGACTGTTGAATAGTCATTACGTATTTCTCTAGGTGTTTCAGGTGATCCGGCCACGTCATCGAGTGTACTGCCATGTCACTATGTGAGGGAGTGATGATACCTAGGGCCAAAAGTTCGCGGGTCTGCTTCTCCATCTCCGGTTTGAGCAGTTCCGGCACCTTATAGGCTCGCAAACTCTTCGGCCTGAACTCCGCGCTAACCGTGATTGTGTGTTCTAGGACGGGACAGAAACCTGGTTTGTCCGAGAACACATCTGGAAACCTGTCTAACAGACTAAACCGCTGTTTCCGCTCGGGTACCGTTAAGTGTGCAACGGCAATAGGGTCTACTTGTGCACTGGGCCTTGTCTGCCTCGTGACGAAGCTACCCACCGCTTCCCCGTGACCGAAGTCTTCGTCCTTCTCGAACAGAATGGAGCAATTGTTAATCAATGCTTGCTGCATTCTTTCGTTATATTTGCGAATCCGATTTGCGTGTAGTAAGCGGCTTTTGCCCCTTATTTCCACGATGTATGTGTAGGGCGATTTCACCTGAGCGATGATGGCCGGGCCTTGCCATTGGCCCTCCTTCTTTGCTCCTCGCGCTTCCGGTGATTGGATGATGACTTTGTCTATTCTCTCTTTGGGCAAGCACAGTTGTTTTACAGAATGCCCAGCTATTTTGTCTTTATGAAAGGGCAAATTGTCTTCAGTGAAGAAGCTCTTCGCCCCAATTTTCCCGTGGGCCAAGAATGGTGCTAGTGTCGAACATTGTGCTTGTTCAGCCGCCATCTTGTTTCTGCCTACTATTGTGTCTTCCTTGGGTGGGGGTGGTATCTCAGGATTGAAGAATAGCTCTTCATTATCCGTTTCTTCGGGACCGATTTCTCCTACACTCCCCCTGTCTGCTTGAGCGACCGTGAAGTAATCCTCGCCTATCAGCGTCCTAAGTCCCTCTACCTCCTCCCCTCTCTCCTCTTCCTCACTCGTCTCAGTCCTTGCGACCGCCTGCGCTTCTGAAATTTGGTCTATTTCAGGAGCGCTGGCCGCGTGACTCGAATACAACGCTGTCTCGCGCAGCAAGTCGGCTGTAGTGGGCGTGATAATTAACGGTTAATTAAGGTCTTTAATGAGTGCCGCCCATATCCGAACATCAGGGGCGTGATTTACCTCCCCCTCCCTGTCCTCGCCGGCCTGAGACCCCTTTAGTCTCAGCCGCACCACGTCCACAATCATTGATTGACCGTTCAGCCCCTTCACCTCTATCTGCTTGACCACAGGTAGGTTGAGCGGCCTGATTAGTTCTGCTCGCGCACAATTGTATTCGGCCCCGCTATCTATTAGAGACGATGTCACAGGGAGCCCTGTAATATACACTTTCATGTACTCTCTTACATAAGTCTCCTCCATTTCTTCTCTCCTCCGCTTCTCCTCCTGAAGTCTTAATTTTTCTGCTTCCTCTTTCCCTTCTCTCCTCTGCTTCTCCTCCTGAAGCCTGAGCTTCTCAGCCTGCTTTTCCTCTAGCATTCTGAGTCTCTCTGTTTCCTCCTTTTCTTCTCTCCTCCGTTTCTCCTCCTGAAGCCTTAATTTCTCTGCTTTCTCTTTCTCTTCTCTCCTCTGCTTCTCCTCCTGAAGCCTTAATTTCTCTGCTTCCTCTTTCTCTTCTCTCCTCTGCTTCTCTTCAAGCAGCCTGAGCTTCTCAGCCTGCTTCTCCTCATCTTCTCTCCTCCACTTCTCCTCAAGTACTCTGAGTCTTTCTTCTCTCCTCTGCTTCTCTTCAAGCAGCCTGAGCTTCTCCGTCTGCTTCTCCTCATCTTCTCTCCTCCACTTCTCCTCAAGCACTCTGAGTCTTTCTTCTCTGCTTCTCCTCACCACTCTCTCCGCTGCCTCTCTCTGGTATGTTATTAGTTCTAACCTGACTCGCCGCATTTGCCTTGCCGGGCTAGTACTCCTTTCTATGCTACCCGTATTTACTTCCTTACTTACTTCTGGTGGGGTCTCCCGTCCAGACACAATTATTTCAGCACTAGCCTCTTGGAGCTGGTTCATATTCATGGAACCCAATTCCTCCTCTCCTAGTCCCATCTTTATCAGATATGCGACTAGTCTGTGACGGGGCATGTTCAGCACCCTCACTCTTTTCCCTATCGACAACTTATCCATCTTCCAACAGTCCGCTCACTAATAGAAAAAGATAAGTAAGTTAGAGGAGAGTCACCGCTGGTCAGAAATCAAAGAAAACAACGTCCTAAAATTCTACCACAAATACAACAAGAACAGAACTGAGCAAAAGGAGCTACGCAAAAGCCTCGGCTATTCGCGCACCAATCCTCATCCAGACCTCAACCGCAACCTCACAGATTACCACGACTACCAGTAAGGACTTACCCTCTGATACGTCGAGCGTGTTCCGTCTTTTGGTATCTTGGCTGATCCGCTGTCCTCCGTTGCCACTCCCGTCCGTCGTTGCTAGCGATGGTCGGTCGTCCGTTGGCGCTCTTGTTCCTCGTCCTTGCCTGTTGCTGTCGGTTCCTTCGAGTCCTTCGTCCTCAGGAGTCCGGCACTCGATTTCTCCAGTTGCGAAGGGTTGTATTCGCCGCTGGTCCCGATCTGTTGAGATTCCTCTTTCCGTTTCCGGTTCCGCTTTTCGTCGTGACGTCTTCAGTTGAAAACCCTGTCGACTGCGCCAATGTCGCAATCTGGCGGTCGCCCTGTCGTGTGTTTGCCGTGTGTTGATGTCGACCCTCGATTGCTCGTTCTTTTACTTGCACTTTTATTTAACGTGCCTAACTTTTCTATAGAAGATTCACGACGAACTTTGTTTAATTAATAAATGAATTTAATTAAAGAAACAAATATATATACACTAACTCTACGGGAACTTCCACGTAGTATTAAAGCGTTTAGATATTAAATCGGACTATCTCAAATGTTGCTTCGTACAGCCTAACTACAGATCGTTCTTTCGCGTCAGTCTCTGAATCTGACGGACTAATACTCTGCCGCCGCCGCTGGTCGCTCCTCTCGATGTTGTTCGCTCGACCGATGTTCACGCGTCGCGTTCGTCAGCAGTACAAGTTCCGTATTCTCCGTTCCCTTCTGTTAAGTAGGAACTCCAGCGTGCATCAGTCAGCCCCCCCTCCCCACGTCAAGCTATCGTCAATTAGTGTCAGATTGCTCCTCGATACGCGGGTCGTCGCTCGCCTGCAGCGCGGGCGGTGTCTGGTTACACCATAGCCGCGAGGTGTCCTATTACACCTTGGCTGTGTGGTGTCCGATTACACCTGGGCCTCGCTGCCTTCATTGTTGCCCAAGTGGAGACTGCCTTTTCGTCCGTCATCATCCTATCTCGACCGGCAACGACGCTTACATCATAATGATGATGCCATCTCGTCGTTGTTGTCGATCTCCTCACGCGACAACAGTGACAGAAATTGACATAATGAGCTGATATGTCTCATACCATTATTATAGTGTCAGGTAACCCAGTTTTAAACGTGTCTGCAGAAAACACGTATACAGCGTCCCATCCTTATATAGCATCGGTTAACTCAATTTTAAAGGTGTCGAACGATACATATATATATATACACATACATATATATATATATATATATATACATATATATATATATATATATATATATATATATATATATATATATATATATATATATATATATATATATATATATATATATATATATATATATAGACAGACAGACAAGCACACGGAGAGACAGAGGAGCCGAGAGACAGACAGACAGATGACTCTATAGAAGATAAAGGCGAATTCTTGTATACAATCCATCTCAGTTTTTAAGAAATCTTTCCCTTCGTGTATGTGACCCGTTGCCAAGGCCACACGCTGCCACGCGCTCCGTTGACGACCGTTGCCATGACGACACCGAAGACATGCGTCGGATCGAGAGAACTGGTCGAGGAGTTTATTGCAGACAGATTGACAACGGTCTGATCAACAGCGCCAGATTACTAAAGGCAGATTGTTTGATCGCGTGATTATAAATGGTTAATTAGTATGCACTTATTAAAGACGAAGCATTAATCGATGGAGTTGAAAGACTTGCTCATGGTCCCTACACAGAAACAGTCGCAGAGGAGTAGGATCGAACCCGTACCCTTGGCGTTGCAAGGCGACCGCTCTAAATAATCAGCTACTGTGTCCCAGCATTAACCGCAGCCGACATTTATTCGGATTATCAGCATCTTCAAGAAGTTTCCATGTTCAACGACATCTTTTAGCTACCAGGGCGGTTGACGTCGCCCTCATTTCTCCTGACTTGGGACTGGCGCTACCAGAATACAGGCAGTGGCAGAATTTTGATTCTTCGAGGTTAACTAAACTTGTATAAGGTTTCTAAATTGAAACAAGGCGCTTCTGAATCTTCAATATGAAGTCCGAAGTATTCGTTTCTATGCAAACGAGCATTATATCTAAGTATTTGGCTCGTAGATGAAGGTGTATTGAATATTCCGTACACAGAATGTTGAGAAGAACGTTCATAGCACTGAATCTAATATCCTACAGCTTCTCATGTTTTTATATAATCGGGTAACCATATTTTAAAGGTGTCGAACGAGAACCTCTAAATCGTTGGTTGAATAGTTGTTCTTTAACGACACTGTGTCGTAGCAAGGATGATTAGGGTCGGCCTCTTCCTTTTACAGGCTAGGGACTTACTTAGTTCTCAATCTTACATATGGAAATATTTGTTTAGGAGGTGTCTCAAACAATCAGAAGCAGGTTACAGAGAAAAAGACATCTAGCGGCCGTACGAGATAACGCTTCTCACGGTTATTCCAGTAAGCATTTCCCTGGACATCTCAACATTGTGATTTCAACTGCTGAAATTTGAGTTGCCTATACTTATATTGCCTATACTTATATAAACTCGGTTGACACATTGTCAAGGTGTGTAATAAACAATCGGATGTTTGGGTAGTTACTGCTTTCGGACGCTGTGTTATAAAAAAGATGATTAGCATAGCCATTCGCCTTCCACTTAACAATGGGTCAGTTAGGTTCAAGGTTTAGCGTCGTCGCATGACATCAAGGGATGTTGAATACAAATTTAAAAAAGTATGATGCTGTGTTTTAAAGTTCTATTGTATTTAGCAGTTTAAGGTTAATATCGACTTCGAAAACAATAATTGTCAACGTCGTCTCATGATTATAATTATAGCATAGAAGAAAACCGTTTCAAAGGTGTCTAAACACAGACAGACAGATAGACAGACAAAGAGCGCTACAACAAATATGAGGAGGAGGAGTTTAACGACAGCGTATGACATTAGGTCCTTGCCGTCTTTCAAGATTTTCGTTGATTTCTGTATGGATTTTGTTTGCAAGTTGCTTTTCTTTCTGCCGTCGTTCTCTGTTTTCGTTGAGTTTTCTGAGCTATTTCGCGAGTTCATGATGGTTTTCTTTCATCTGTTGTTGTTTCTTTTCCTTTGCGATTTGTTGTTGATCTTTCCCGGCGCCTGTTTCTTTCTTTTGCGTGTTGATTTTTGCTACTTTTCCTGTTTTCTTCTTGTTACCGACCTACCTACCTACCAACCGACGCGACCGATCCAACCACTTAAGTTTGATACGTCGTCCGTTGTTTATATAACGTTGGTGGAACACATCGTAAAGGTGTCTAACGAGAGCGCTCTAAACAGTCGGTTGGTTAGTTCCTGTTTAACGACGCTGTCTCATAAGAACGTTGATTAGCATCCCCTCCTCCTTTATCCACTTAACAATGGGTCATTCAGTTAAAAGGTTTACCCTGATGTCAAATTGTAATTGTAATTATAATGCAACCGCAGCAGTCTTTAAGTCGCTACGTGGCGCTACTGTCGCAATGCCGGCTCATGAAAATGCATTGAAAAGGAACGGAAGTAGATTACTTCCAGAGAGAGAGAGATGGAGACCTGCCTCAATATCATTACAATGATCTACCCGAGCGCACACACATCTACACATTCATCCATTCATGTATACATTCACACGCACATTGATGCATAATCTATCGTCATTGTAATTGTAATCGTTAACTCGAAATTCTAAGCTTATTCACGAGCGCTGGGTCATGTCAGATGGCTTGTTTTCCAGAGACGTCGAGAGATGATCCGACTCCAGTTGCCAGAGAGACCAGAGACAGGATACAGAGCAGATGCTTAGGTGGGTTTCGTTACGGACGAAATTCCTGTTCAATTAACCCAGCCGACTGTTTAGGAGTGCTCTCGTTAGACACCTTTAAAACTTGGTGAACCGATGCTATATATACCTGTGCCACCCGATGCGATATATATGAATGCAATGTGTTACGTATTTGTGTTCTGTTGCTTCCACTCTAGTAGTAGTAGTAGTAGTAGTAGTAGTAGTAGTAGTAGTAGTAGTAGTAGTAGTAGTAGTAATAATAAAACCCTGGGCCCGATTAACAATGAGGGCTTGGCCTTCCTTTCTGCCCAGAGGTCGAGGTCTGGTCGATACAGAAACGATTCTGTTTGAAAAGATGGGCATAATTGGCGATGGGGTATATCAGACCGAAAACAGGAGCAGAATTGAAATTTCAAGGGAAAGCGAGGAAAAAGAGATCTATTGTGGAGTGGAAGAAAATTTGGTGGATACAGTTGGAAAATGCGAGAGGGCGCCCAATGAATTTAGGGGGTGATTAAATGGGGCAACACATAATGGGTCTTTTTTGGCGCGCCATCAGTTGATGCCTTGTGCATTAGACACCTGAGCTATAGAAGTTACTAATTAGTCATATTATGAATTTAATTTAAGATCAAGCAGCACTTGCGCTCTTGGCTACACGATCAAGCGAAGAAGAAATAAATAAGTTTTAACGTCCTTGCACTTGTTTAGTAAATTTCTTAGTTAAGGTAAAAAATAAAATTTTGTTTCCTTAACATTTCTTGTGACATCATTGATGGGATGTAACCACGCCATTTGTAACAAATACTTTCACCCGCCGCCATGAATCTTGTCATGTACATAGGTGGCCCAAATTAGCGGGACTTCGGTCCCTTTAGGGTCCCTTTTGTGCCCACTGGTATATTCTCTCTTTTGAGGTTGGATATGGCTCGGTTGGAGAACTTGAGATGAGGGGGCAAGAAAGACTGAGGTTGGAGGAGGATCCGGTGGAGCGGCTTGCCTGGATGGTGAATATTGTAGGGAGTTGTAGGTTAGTGATAGGACTTTGAAGTGGATTCGCTCTGAGATTTTAGCCAATGGCGTGATTTGAAATTACTGTATATAAATCAAACATTATGAAACTGTTCATAATAATGCATCGTTATCTTTTTGTTCTACTGATATTGGGCTATTGTGCTTCTTTTCGCCACAGTATCCGATGCTATAATGAAGGTATGGCGCACTGTAGGCTTTAGAGCACTCTCTTTAGCCACCTTTAAAACGTTGACACATCATATATATATATATATATATATATATATATATATATATATATATATATATATATATATATATATATATATATATATTAGTGACACTGTAACAAAGGTCATTAGCATCGCCCTCCTCCTTTACCCCGTTGAATAACGACAAGTCTGGGAAATTTTTAAGTGATTATTTCTTATCCTTCATTTTAAACATCTCATGGCAATATCTCATGGCGATAAGATTCTTTTCTGAATAGGAAGTGCGGTCGTTCTTTCTTCTGGTTCTCTATACCCCTCCTTCATCATCCAATGCAGCAGCATCTGTCCCTGTCTTCCCGTGTCCTCCTCCATTCTTCCCTCGATCCATTTTCTTTGTCTCTCTCTCTCTTACTGTCTGTATCAAGGACCTTTCTTCTCCAATCCTTCCCATCCTTTTTCATTTGTTTTATGTTCTGTCCAGCTGATCTTCTCAAAATCCACATCTCGAACGCCTCCAGTTTCTAGATATCCTCCCTTCCTCGTGGTACATTTCTCTGATCCGTACAAAACCACATTCCACACCAGTGTCTTTACCATTCTTTTCTTCAGATTCATGTTAATTCTTCCTCCTCTCGGTAGCTTTTTCCGTTTTCAGAATGTCTCTTAACCCGTTTTTCGTATTCGTGCCCATTAAAGACACCTTTGAAACAGTGTCGTATGACTCTATATAAGAATTTGATGCTGCATCAGATCAGTTAGAGCGCTACTTTTAAACACCTTTAAAATGGCTTTAATACATGCTATATAAGCATAAGACTCATTTGCTAATTACTCTTTTCGCACTACGAACAAACGGAGAAAGAAGCATAATGCAAGAAAAATAGAATTTTAAAATACCGCGTATACTTTCAATTTTGTCGACAACAGCTTTGCCTATGTGGGTCCTTCAGCCTGATACAGTCTTCCTCTGTCCCTCTGCCAAGAACTTCTCGCCCTCTCTCCTCTTCAGTTCCGCAGACGCTTGAAACCCTTTCTTTTTACTGGTCCTGGCATTGATGCGGGTCGAAAGCGCCGCTGATCTGAGTGGCGCTATATGAATGTTCGGTTACAAATACAATTACAATTTGACATGATACTAAACCTTGGAGCTGAATGACCCATTATGAAGTGGATACAAAAAGGAGGGCAACGCAAAGCATGCTACTTATGAGACAGGGTCTTTCAACAGTAACTAGGCCTAACTAACGACTGTTTAGAGCGCTCTCGTTAGACATATAATGTGGTCAACCGATGTTGTATAAGCATAGGACGATGTAGCATGTTTGTTTCTGCCTGTCTCTGTCTCTATCTGTCAGTCTTTCTGTCTGTCTGTCTGTCTGTCTTTCTGTCTGTCTTTCTGTCTCTTTCTCGCTCTCGCTCTCTCTAGACACCTTTAAAACGGCGTTCTTATCTGCTATATAAGTTTGAGACCCTCTTGCAAATTGTTTCCAAGGAGATTGGCCTTAACATTAATGCATTGGATTAACTTGCTCTCTTTAGACACCTGTAACACATTATCAAACAATGCTAAATAGAAACGAGACGCAGTCGCTAATTGATTATTTTTTTTGGACTGGACCACAAATTTTGTGATGTGATGCGTCCATGACTCCATAATGAATTCAGATGTTGAAAGCCGCATCCCCATAATCCAGTTTTGATCTGACTAGATTTCTATATAGAGATCATAGCTCGCTTAGAGCCCCCTCCCCATTTCTAACCAGTTACAGCTCACCTGACATTTAATCTCTTTTTACATTTAGTAACAATAGAGTCTTCATGGGGTCTAGTCCTATGAGTGAATGGTCCTCCATCCGCCGAACAAATCAACCGTGAACTGCGGAAACACTGGATTTAGTAAGTCGAAGAACTCGCTCTGACTTGACTGAGCGCCCGTAAATAACTTTCAGCTCAATCGACAAATATCTACTTCTCATTTGACTGAGCGCCTTTTAATAACTTAACTTTGGCCTTTATAGAAAACTAAAGATTTTAATTGCAAGGTTAATTTCAGTTGAGTTCACCAGAGGGCCTCAGCCGTCTTTTAGTCGTTACGTGGCGCTACTGTCGCAGTGCTGACCATGAAAATGCTTTGAAAATGCTTTGGAAAACCAAAGGAAGTAGATGAATTCCAGAGATATATATTTAGGGAGGCATGCTTTGATTCACCCGAGCGCACATACACACATACATCCATGCATCCATCCATCCATTCATACATACATAAACATATGTGCATACATACAGACATACATAAATACATACATCCTTCGTCATTGTAATTGTAATTGTAAACTACAAATTCTAAAGCTTACTCACGAGCGCTGCGTCATGTCGGATGGGTTGTGTCCAGAGATGTCGAGGGAAGATACGACTCTGATTGCCAGGGAGAGACCAGAGACAGAGAGGAGGGAGAGGTCTACCATTTGTGCTTATGCGGGTTTTGTTCCCGATGAATAACCTGTTTAATTAACCACCCAGCTGTTTAGAGCGCTCTCGTTAGACACCGTTAAAATGATTTAACCGATTCTATATAGGCATAGAACGCTGTAGCAGATTGATTAAAACGCAATTTTTAGACACCTTTAAGACGTTGAAATTTATTCTATATAGGCATGAGACGTAGCTTATCAATCGCTGTAAATAATCTTAACCGCTGCTGTATAAGCCACATATTAATAGATATGCAACCTTCTATTCGTGTATATGTATATGCCCATATATGTACGTATTTCTATACGTCAAACTAAAATTCTTGTTTATTAATGGTCTGTGCCTAGACCTATATACTAAATAACGTTTATACAGTTTACTTGAATTTCTGTTAGAAATGTTTAACATAATCACAAATGGTTCTTGTACATCTTACTAGTAACTGAAATCGAGACTCAATTATGTTAGCTACCGAAACAGTTTAAAGAAAATCGTGTTAACGAACTGTATAGATTAAATGTGCATGCTGTTTGTAAAATTGCAAATGTACGATGTTTGATATGACGTCAGCGGCCGATGTTGTCATGAGATGTCATTAAACTGATGGTTAAAAAAAAATTTTCGTCATCTAATTAAGTAGGCCTTTTCACAGGAAGAGTACGGATTTGATTCTTCTTTCTGATGCGTATATATAATAAGTCGTTAGACACCTTTAAAACGTTGCTAACTGATGCTATATAGGCATGAGACGCAGAATCGTGTCGTTCATACATTCCGTCAGCCAGGTAACACGGAGGGTACGAATTTGATTCTCCTTCCTGACACGTATTTATAATAACAATAATAATAATGGCCGTCAAGAGATATGTTGCAAGCGCTTTAGTAAACTCTGAAAATTTCTAAACTGCCACTCTATGGCTAACGTATGGCACCAGGCAATTCACCAGCGCTGCGTCGTTTCAGAAGGGTTGTCCAAAGATTTCAAGTGAAGATTCGAGTCCGGTTGCCAGAGTTAGAAGGCAGAAGGCAGACCAGATGCTGAGGCGAGTTTCGTTGAGGAGGAGAACACTTCGAAGGAGGAGGATCGGATGGATTATGGAGTTATGAGTTCTTCAAGAGGTGGGATTTTAATTGGAGTGGAAAGCCCTGTGCGGTGATAAGTAGAGAAACATCAAGCAGATAATGGTGGTTGAGCCAGGGTGGAACAACCAACTTAGAGGAGCAGATGACTCTAAGATCATGGGATTGAAGATGCAGCGACGCGAGGTTCCTCAAGACAAGACAGAGCCTGCTAGACAATAAATTACTCATGGGCATAAAGATCATAGTGCGACCCTATATATGAGTCGATTAGTGCATCAGTTTGGTTAGAGCGCTCTTTTTA
The DNA here is from genome assembly GCA_963556255.1 of Allolobophora icterica. Lineage (NCBI taxonomy): Eukaryota > Metazoa > Annelida > Clitellata > Crassiclitellata > Lumbricidae > Allolobophora > Allolobophora icterica. The sequence goes on along the minus strand of OY744607.1, from coordinate 70,954,548 downwards.
TACACCTTTAAAACGTTACTATTCTATTCTATATAAATGTTGAAACCGTTCATATTTTGGTGCTGGATAAACTACGAACAAACAGAGAAAGGAACATCCGCGAGAAGAAACGAACTTTAAAGTACCGCATTTACTTTCAATTGTGTTTGATGTCATGCGGCGACACTAAACCTTGGAACTGAATGACCCATTGTTGAGTGGATAAAAGAGGAAGCAACACTAATCATATTTGTTATCACGCAGTGTCGTTCAACTGAAACTACTACTGCTAGCAGATTGGTTACAGCTCTATCTCTTTACACACCTTCAAGACGTTTCTTTACGATGCTATATAAGCTGAGATTCCGTTGTCAATTATTTGCCAAGTCCCTTGGTCTCTTAAAATGCTCCAAGAAAAATTGTACTTTAAATACCGCATATAATTCAAATTTGTCGTCAACGTCCTTTGATGTCATGCGACGACGCTAAAACCTTGGACCCAACTGACCCATTTTTAAGTGGAAGGCGGATGGCAACGTTAATCATCCTTATCCTTGTTTTAACATAGAGTCCGAAAGCAGCAACTAACCAACCATCCGACTGTTTCCTTACACACCTTTAAAATATCTTCAACCGATTTTATATAAGCCTAGAGTCTTGAATTTCATCGTTTAAAATCAAAGGTAATCCAAAATGCTCAGGGAAGTGTACAACTGCGAATAATTGCATGGTAAGGCCGTTAGGAAGACCTCACAGGGAATGGACAGATGACATTGAAGAATGGTGTGGAGCAAGTCTCCAGAAACTGAGCCACTCGGCACTGGACAGAACGGAGTGGAAAGACATTGTAAAGAAGGCATCAGACACCTACGGGCGCTGAGCCCATGGTTATTGAATGAATGAATGAATGAAAGGCCGTTAGATGTCGTTTTCTCTGTAACCCCCTTGCTTCTGATCGTTTGAGACACCTCCTAAACAAATATTTTCCATATATAAGATTGAGCACTGCATTAGACACAGCTCGTACTCTTTCAGTGCCAGTCTCTAGCCTGGAGGAGGAGGGCGACGCTAAGCATCTATGCTACGACACAATGTTGTTAAACAACCGATTATTTAGAAGCTCTCGTTCGACACCTTTAAAATTAGGTTCACCGATGCTATATAAGTGTGGGACGCTTACCACAGTGGATTTTAGATCATAATTCTCTTCTGCAGACACCTTTAAAAATTGTCAACCGATGTTATATAATAGGTATAAAACACATACACTGATTGTGTCAATTTAAGTGCTTGTGTAATCACTTTGGTTGGGAACAGCCATGCCGATAGGACGCGCCTAAGTTGAAATCTTAAATAGACGCATAAACAAATTTATATAATATTATATAAATTATATAAATATATAATATATATATAAATATATATGTATATATATGTATATATATTTATGCTGACTATTCATATATAAAAATGACCTAGGGTAGATATATACTTTGACCTATTAATAGACGTCGTGGCAATAGTTGCGTTGCATACAATCTCACAGTAAATTGTATAAAAGCAAATATTATTTCTTTGTCTATTTTTTTCCCAAGATTTAAATTTCAACTCCTAAATCCTAATTAAGTTGTAACTGTTAGCTAGAAGAAAAAGTTCATGTGATATTTTTATTTAACAATTTAACAATGGTACCGGTAACAAATATTAACAAATAGACAATGTGTTTTCCACCATATATCTTATCTTATCTTATCTTATCTTATCTTATATGATTATTTATAAAGCGCCTCTCACAGCATAGACTATTCAGAGGCGCTCCCAGCGTGTCAGCCCCGAGGGAAAAGAAAGGTCTTTAGGCAGCGGAGAGAAGAAGGCGAGATCCCAAGCAATATCTTGCTACGGAGAGATGGGGGCAGGTCATTCCAAAGGGAAGGGCCAAGGATAGCAAAAGCACGATGCTGAGCCATCAGAAGTTAGGAATTTTTTACAGTTATTATGGCCCTATGGGACTCCAAAATTTAATGGGGTTGAAGTCCATGACTCTTATCAATTTTTGTTGGACTCCAAATTTTGTGATGTGATGCGTCCATGACTCCATGAAATCAGGTGTTAATCAGTGGTTGAGAGTCACATTCCCATCATCGAGTTTTGGTCTGTTTAGACTTCTATAAAATTAATAGAGATCATAGCTCGATTAGAGGCCCTCATTTGTAATCAGATAATGAGATTAGTTCTCTTTTTACATTTTTTAACAACATAATCTCTATGTACATGGGGTTTAGTTATATGAGCGAATGTGAGTGATAGCCCTATGAGTGAATGGTCGGAGACATGGTGAATAGAGGTCAACCATCTGTGTGGGAGGAAATGCAGAAGGGAAACTTTTCCATCAGGGTCATTTGACTGAGCGCCTTTGAATAACTTAGTTTTGGCCGTTGTGGAAAACTAAAGATTTTGATTGTTAGGTTTATTTTAACTGAGTTCACCAGAGGGCCGCGGCCGTCTTTAGTCGCTACGTTGCGCTACTGTCGCTTTGCTGGCCATGAAATTGCTTGAAAACGAACGGAAGTAGATTAATTCCAGAGAAAGAGATGTATAGGGAGGTATGCATTGATCCACCCGAGCGCACATACACCATAAGTCCATGCATCCATCCATTCATACATACATACATGCACACATACATAAATGCATACATACATTTTTCGTCATTGTAACTGTAATCGTAAACTACAAATTCTCTAGTTTATTGACGAGTGCTGCGTCAAGTCAGATGGGTTCTTGTCCAGAGATGTCGAGGGAAGATACGACTCTGATTGCAGAGAGAGACCAGAGGAAAGAGGCAGAGGTCTACCATTCGTGCTTATGCGGGTTTGGTTCCGGAGAAAATACGTGTTTAATTAACCACCAAACTATTTATTGCTTCGTTAAACACCCTTAAAACGTTGTTAAGCAAAGCTATATAAGCATGAAACGCTGCAGCAGATTGATTAAAACGCGATCTTTAGACACCTTTAAGACGTCGACAATTGATGCTATATAAGCATGAGACGAAAAATGTTATGGTTCATACCATTCCATTAACCAGGTAACACGGAGGGTACGGATTTGATTCCGCTTCCTGACACGTATTTATAATAACAATACTAATAATAGCCGCCAAAACTTATGTTGTAATCGTAATCGTAAACTCCGAATTTCTAAGCCGCCACTTTAAGGCTAACGTTCTAAGGCTAATGTAGGGCACCAGGTTATTCACCAGCGCTGCGTCGTGTCAGAGAGGTTGTCCAAAGATTTCAACCGAGGACCAGAGTCCGGTTGCTATGACCAGAGAGGAGGCAGAGCAGATGCTAATGCGAGTTTCGTTGAGAACGAGAACGCTTCGAAGGCGTAGGATCGGATGGATTATGGATATTGGAGTTCTTGAAGAGGTGGGACTTTAATTTGGAGTGGAAAGCCCTGTGGGGTGATAAGTAGAGAAACCTGAAGCAGATGATGGTGGCTGAGCCAGAGTGGAACAACCAAGTTAGAGAAGCAGAGAAATCTGAGACCATGGGATGGAAGATTCTAAACGCAAGGCTCTTTAAGACAAGGTGGAGCCTGCCACACAATTACTCAGAGACAGAGACAGATACAGATACAGAGACAGAGACAGAGACACAGACACAGACAGAGAGACAGAGAGACAGAGAGACAGAGACAGAGACAGACAGAGAGACACAGACAGGGAGAAATAAGGTGGAAGAAGTAGGTCACTTGTCTGTCTGTCGACGAAATTTGGGAAACTAATTCCAATATCCGAGAATTGCTGGAAATCAACCAATCAATCTGCTGTAATTCTCATCACTTTTGTGACATTTTGCCTATTGTTTAATTACAATTGTGATTATTATTATAAATAATATTATTATTTTTAATAATAATAATAATAATTTTATTATTTTTACTACAGCCGATCAAATTTGATTTTTATTAACCCTGGCTCACCTCAGGAAAGTTGAAAACCGCGTTATTTTGGGAAATTTACTCTGAAGTCGAGTTATAAAAATTATCAATAAGTTTAACATTTTTTAAGGAAGTCAAAATTTCTATCAACTGTCGAACACAATTTCAATTCTTGTTACTGTACCCAATGATTCGCTCTTCAAAAGAGCCAACGTATTAGGACCTTAGGTTGATAAAGTCACACAATCACCATTACGTACTCTTGTTTGCTTCGTTGTCGGACCTAACAATGATTTAACGTTTAAAGTAATTACATAGCGTCGTTTGACAGCTTTTAAAAGGTGTTTGTTTGTCATCACTCTAACACTACCTTAACTATTACTATAACTATTACAATTATTATCACTCTTATTATTATTATTATTATTATTATTATTATTATTATTATTATTATTATTATTATTATTATTATTATTATTATTATTATTATTATTATTATTATTATTATTATTATTATTATTATTATTATTATTATTATTATTATTATATTAATAATAATAATAATAATAATAATAATAATAATAATAATAATAATAATAATAATAATAATAATAATAATCAGTGCCATTCTACAGGCCCTTCCACAGACCATTGCACAGACCAATCTACAGCCCATTCTGCAGACCAGGGCTTTTTTCACCCGGAACGCGCCGGAACAGCGTTCCGGCACCTTTTTTCAGGTACTAAAAATAATTTATTGATTTTAATAATAAAAACAATAATTTCGTTATTTTAATTTAAATTTCAGTGTTTTGAACTGTTTTCAGTGTTTATTGAGACCCTCCTAACCCCCATTCCCCTTTTCTTCAGGATTTTAGCCTGCCCATAATTGTTCCGTTCCGGAACCTTTTGTCTAGAAAAAAAGCACTGCTGCAGACTATTCCACAGACCTGTCAAATGCGGCTGGAGTCCTACCGTATTGCCTTCCATCCTCGAAGGGACAAATTAGCCTCACAGGTGCTCCCGACCGCTAATTCGCGGAATTCCACGCCTAAAGAAAGCGCCTCACAGTGAAAATTGAACAAGTGTTTTGGTAAGTAAGGAGGGTAATAAGCACGTAATGCTCGAGTTTGGTTGGATGTGAGATGCTAGAATGCCTGTTTGCCGTTGTTACAAATGAACCTTTGGTACCCGGTAGTGCCAGTCCGAAAACTAGAGGAAGGAAGAGGGCGACGTCAGCGACCCTTGCCGCCATAAGATGTCGTTAAACACTGGAAACTATTACTACTATAAGTAAAGTTGAAGCAGAAAAGAAGCAACTTGCACACCTTTTTCACGTTATACCTTCGCCATATAAGTACGAGTACCAAAGCATGGATTAAACTTGCCGACGTAAACGGCCTCTGCTGTCATAAGACGACGTTAAACGCTTGATCCATACATCCGATTGGTTGATAACAGACACCTTTATAATATATTCAGATGACGCCATATAAGACTATACTCTTCAATAAACTGGGGTAAAGTCTTGGTAAAGGTAGAGGAACGGTGACAGCTGTACGAATTAACTTCTATCTGCGTAAACGGCCTCGGCAACTATACTTTCTACGCAATAGGTAAAGTAACTTAAGTAAAGTGTAATTTAAGTAATTATTTAAATTAATTTAATTTAAATCAAAATCAAAAATCAGTTTATTGCTCCCATGGAGGAAGGAAGATATCAAACATAATGTTACAATTATGGCACATATGCAACAGACCATTACATGTTCGCTTATTATGTATACAAAGTTTAGAAAGATAGTAACAAACCTTTGTTATAGTAATGTCAACTAAATGATGCAGATCACTGCTTGGTCGTTCTTTATAAGTACAAGGTTTAGTCAACGTAGGGAAGCAATAGGAACCCTGAAGGGACAAAAGTCCCGCTAAGGTAGGGACCTATAGATCCATTCTGATATATGTAGATGGCAAGTGTCTTAGTAACATAAGACGTAGAAATGTATAGAATCTGTTCACATGAGCACACAAGTTTGGACTTTGAAGGTCTATGTTATAATCATAACCTGCATGCACAAACAGTGCTCAACAGGATGACAACACAAGAGAACTTAAAATAATTCTTAACTAATTCTTAACTACGTGACATGATCTATTGTGTGTGCACGCACAAGTTGTTTAAATTGCACAAAGCACAAATTGCACAGTTCGGATATTTCTAGGTAAGCTATTCCATGCCTTTGGACCTTGATATTTGATAGAAAATTTGCGGGTGTTAGTACGAGCAAAAATTTCCCTAAAGTCATCATTACGTCTAGTGTCGTGGAAACGAATTTAATTGTATGCGAATTATTAATTAACAATTGTAACAATTAACAATCAGAGCCAGTGCGATAATTATCTATTAATTATTAATAAATAATTAAAGTAATTATTTAATTAATTTAATTCAGTAAATTAAATTAAAAGCGCTTCGGCGTGAAAATTCCGGCACAGTATCTAATGCTGTAGTCGGGAGCGCCTCTGAGTAGTAGTTGACTTCGAGAGGCGCTATAGAAATATCCGGAATAAATAAATAAATAAATATAAGCAACCCTATAAATCTGAACAGATTCTGAAAAAAATTAAGATATGAAATATGGCACATAAGAGCAGTCCCTTAACCACTACACAATCGTTCAGCGCGCTCCAGGGATAGGTTATGGTAGGTAAGTATGCATACATCACTACAATTAATATAGCGTCTGTTATTTAAAATGCATTTGTTAAGCGCCACTATCTAATGACGAAGTATCATCAGTCGATGGAGCTGCAGCAATTGTGAGTGAAGGGTGGACTTGGTCCCTGACGAAGTCACTTTGACATGCGTTTCATTTAAATCTATGGTCCGTCATCGCATGACTCTATCGCAGAGGAAACAAATTCCGGTAATCAGTTGGAGAATGAATGGAGCGTTGGGAACACTTGGTCTTCACCGTGACTGTAATCTGAACTAAGGATTTCTATAGCACATGTATACAAACTTAAAGACAGCTGTAGACGGATACTGGGCCTCTGTTGCCATAAGATGTCGTTTACTCGTGTTCGTAGCATGATGTTACAAAAAGAAAGTTTAAGACACCTTCATTTACTGAAAGACCTGTTTATATAAACATTGAAGACAGACTTGTTTTAGATATTCCCTGAACCACTGTGTAAGTTACGCATCTTCAGCATTTTCACAACCGCTTTGTACTGCCATCGATTAAAGACGTTTTTCGTGACGTTCTTCCCAGACGCTATCCAATTGGCCATATTGTATTGTATTTCAAAACTTATAAAGCGCCTCTACCCAGTGCTCAACAATCAGAGACGCTCCCAGTGCGAAAGTCATCGGGAATAAAGGCAAGTTTTAAGACAACGAAAAGCTGTGGCAGGATCAGCAGACAGTACTGTAGCCCGGACCGAAGGAGGAAGCTGATTCCACAATGAACTTAAGGGTCAATAGTAACAAAGGAGCGAGACTGAGCCATACATATATGGATATTAATATAGGCGCTATAAAGTTATCCTACGAGCCTCTGAATTCTTTTTTTCGAAGAGGTGCTATATGAATATGTGGCTACAAATTTACAATTACAGGTATAGTGGCGTGAAATAAGCAGCTATAGGCGACATTAACACCTGTAACCAAAGATTCAGTTACATCAATGTTACATTGGTTGCTAAGCAACGCCCATTAATAAGACTTCCCATATACGGTATCTTAGGCTATATTGTGAGAGTTGTGAGAGTCGCTGCTAGTCAGAAGCTGGTATCTAGTGACGAAGAATTAATCGATTGTGCTGAGCAATTGTCAGTGAAGGACTTTCTACACAATAACCGTCTCAGAGGAGGAGGGTCGAACCCGTACTTTCCGAATAGAAAAATATTCCCAATCGGTTGTGTATGCCACACGAATGGTGACAACTGTTAAAAATCTTACACACCTCTTTTAAGTTTAATATCCGCCTATAAGTACAGCAGACACGAGGGTTTGTATTAATTCAAAATTCAAAACGTTTAGAATAAATATGGTGGTGGTGGTGGTATTTCATTCATTCATTTATTTTGATAATTTATATAGCGCCTCTTCAAGAAACCTACTCAGAGGTGTTTCTAGTCCAGCCACTGCTAAAAAGAGAAGACTTACGGAGGCGGTTGAAAGCAGGTGAACTGCCTCGTGGAAATGAGTGCAAAAAAGGTGGAAGCCCATTCCACGTAGAGGGGCAAGCCACTGAGAAGGCACGACGTCGTTTAATTGAGGAGCGGGACCGAGGAACCAATAGCTCACCCCCAGTTGCAGAACGCAGAACTCGACGGGACATTAGGCCAGAGAGGGGACAGAGAGATCAGATAGGTAAGACGGAGCTTCACCGGAGAGTAGTAGTCGTAGTAGTAGTAGTAGTAGTAGTAGTAGTAGTAGTAGTAGTAGTAGTAGTAGTAGTAGTAGTAGTAGTAGTAGTAGTAGTAGTAGTAGTAGTAGTAGTAGTAGTAGTAGTCGTAGTAGTAGTAGTAGTAGTAGTAGTAGTAGTAGTAGTAGTAGTAGTAGTAGTAATAGTAGTAGTAGTAGTAGTAGTAGTAGTAGTAGTAGTAGTAGTAGTAGTAGTAGTAGTAGTAGTAGTAGTAGTAGTAGTAGTAGTAGTAGTAGTAGTAGTAGTAGTAGTAGTAGTAGTAGTAGCCGTAGCCGGGGCAAGTGTCCCCCAATAATTGAGATGGACTGTACATTTAATGCAACATGTGTAGAATAAATCACCAAATGCCCCCAATATTTTGGACAACTTTACGCCAGTGATAGTAGTAGTAGTTGTTGTAGTAATTAATTAATGCCATCGCATTCCGTGGTAGGTTTCAATGACTTATTGGAGGACAAGGTCTGATTTCCTGGAAATAACATCTTACCTTTAGGCTGGGATTAGTCCCTCGCTGGGGAGGGGTCAGCCACTCGGATCTTCTCTCTCCATCCCGCTCGATCTCCTGTATCTCCTGCATCCTGTACCTGGAAATAACATATTAACAGATTAATATCTAAGACTCCGAGGGATCATTTGTACCTTGGGAAAAAGTAATAATAACAATAATAGTATACATGTAGGTAGACACTCATTATCGACACTTAACCGCCCTACACAGCCCGTTGCTCTCTTTGTATAGACGCGTTACGATGCGTTCCACAAGGCGTGATTAATGTCACCGTTTTGCATTTATTGGGCGGTGGTATGAACACGGCATAGGTCAAAAGCGAAAGCGTCTTGAGAATTAGTAACATATAGCGGGGGTCAGAGGTCGAGGTCGGGTCGATACTGAGACGATTGTGGTCGAAAAGAGGGACATAATTGGCGTTGGGGGTGTGAGTTGGAAAGGAGGGGCAGAGATGAATTTGCGTCAGTGAAATTTCAGGGGAAAGCGAGGTATTTATTGTATTAGAAATGCTAAAATATGCAGTATTAAGACTGGAAGCAACTGGCGCTTATAAGCTAAAAGTTAACCGTTTAAAGCGTATCTAAATGGAGCGTTTGATTGCAAAATTTGACCTGACACGATTAGGCCACAGAAGCTGTATAATAATGTCGCACGACACCGATCTTATCTATAGCATAAAGTTAAACCATTTTAAAGGTGTCAAAGTGGAGCATTTGATTGCAAAACTTCTGTCAAACGAGATCTTATGGCTGCCAGAGCCTTTGACCCCAATGTCACCTAACGTAAGATTGCTCTCTTTATTATGGTACGAACGGAACTGGAAGTACTTATTCTTCAGATTAGAACCATTTTAAAGGTGTTTCTGTTGAGTGTTGTTTAGTGAAGCCAGATTGGTGGGGATTGAGAAGTGAATTAGAAGAGACGTATTGTATTGTATTGTATTTAAACATTTATAAAGCGCCTCTGTCTAGTAGGGTGAACCGTTCAGAGGCGCTCCCAGTGCGCAAGGCCAAGAGAAAAGAAATAAGTCTTGAGGATAGCAAAAGAAGACGAGAACGAGTAGGAGTCAGTGTATTCCAGAGTGATGGACCAATTGAGGCAAAAGATCGGGACTTCGCTATAGCTGTTCTAGAACGAGGAACTGAAAGATCAAATCTGTTTGAGGAGCGAAGTGGACGAGCAATAACAGTTATTTCAGGTAACGTAGATAAAAGGGAAAATTTGGAGATGGGACGGTAGTTAGATATTTTTCCTTGTCAAGATTTGCTTTTTTGAGAAGGGTAGTGATTAACGAGTGCTTAAAGGTTATGGGTAAGTTACTGGTAGAGAGTGAGATATTGATAATTTTGGTGATTACAGGAACGAGGACACGAGGAACGAGAAGTTGGGGTAGGATCAAGTTCGCATTGCTTGTTGGGAAGGGAATTTAGTAGGAATGACAATTGGGGGCAGTCAGGGCCAGGCTTTAAAAAATTGGACGCACACCCCTCCCGTCTCCTCCCATCCACACCCATCCTCTGTCTGCCACTCGTAGTCATACACTGAAAATGACCAGAGTGATTCATAAAAGTGCAATATAACACATGCATATGATATCATATGATATTTATACATACTGCATGGTAAACCAAAATTACACAGTGAAATTGTCAAAAAATATCGATGCGATGCCTAATCCTTGTGCGGATTTGACTTTGTGGGTGGACGCACGTGCGTCCAGTGCGTCACGCTGGCGGCGCCCCTGGGGGCAGTAACTGAGCGGCAGGAAGAGTAGGATTGAGAGAAGAAGTGAATCAGTGCTGCAGGAGGTAGGAGGGGAGTGTGTGTCTAGAAGAGATTGTAATGTGAAGCGAATGGATTAGATTTTGTTCGAGAAAGATGAACAAAAGGTACCAGCAACAGAGGAGGAGGGAAGGAAGCTAGGCATTGAGGAGGGAGATTTGCGATGAAGGAGATTGTTGAAAGCTTTCCAGAGATGTATGGGTTGGAGGAGCTGGAACGGATAAGTGAGGAATAGTTGAAGGAGCTTGTCGCGGTCTACGCGGGTGCATGCATCAAGGGAAGAAAACCGACGCGTCAACAAGCTTGTTTACAACGCACGGAAAATTCTGCAGCAAGCTGTCAACATTAATTCGGTGCATGCAACAAGGATATACGTGTTCAGTAGGACTTTCCAGGGAAAAGTACAGTGACGTCACAGAACGTTCTGGAATCCGGGAGAACTCTATATAAGATAGACCTGCTGTACATTAAGGGCCTTTTGACGAAGATTTGTAAACGTTGAAACATTGATCGTATGACGTTCAATCGAGACCAGCCAACCTGTGTGCTGTCTACGATTGTGATATTTGATAGACGAGTTGACTTACTTTACACTTAATCGACTTTATTTTTAATTAAAGATCTTTTAATAGTTCCTTCGTTGGTTCGTCGTTGCGATCGAAGGAGTCGACCGCGACATTATTGGTGTCAGAAGTGGGATCATCGGTGTTGGATCCGGTGAAGAAGACGCGAGCCGGCGGAGGAAGGAGTCAACCCGGAGGATCAAGAGACGGTCTGTTCCAGACAGCGAGCGGATCGAGACGCCTTTCTACCGTGGGAGACGGGTGAATCGGCATACGACAGTCGGACGGACGAAGTGCGTCGTTCGGCTGAGACAGCAGAAGACAGCAGTCAACATACGGGTAAGATCCTAGGTGTTGTCGTGGCTGAGAAGGAGAAAAGAGAGTGGAGTTGCAGCCGAGTGGGAGGCAGCCATTATTTCTCTTTCAATATCTGCTGATTATTTCTTTGAAATTTGATCCATTGTTGTGATCGAGGCCAGACTTGCGTGAGCTTGTATAGTTTTTGCGTACTTGGCGAGTGTACTTCTTTGGATACTGCATAGTTGCACTTTGGGTTGTGGAATTTTCCTTTTGTGTGGCGGGTTTGCCGCGTGGTGTCTGTTTTTTTTTGTTGATTGTTGTTGACTGACTGTTTGTAAAAATGGAAGCGTTGACAACAGAGATGCAAGCGAATATTCGCAAAATGTCGTCTGAGCGCCTTAGGGTGTATCTTATGAAGGCAGGAAGGGACGAAGATGATGTTATGTCATGGGATCGAAATCAATTAATGGAAGAATGGGCCATGGAGATTGGAAAAGAGGAAGAGGAATTTAAGGGTAGTCCAATATCTCCAACAGGAGTGGATTACGAGCTGCAGAAGCGCCGTCTGGAGTTCGAAATCCGTAAATATGAAGAACAAAGGGAGGAACGGAAGGAGAAGGAAGAAAGGGAGGAAAAGAGGAGAGAGGAAGAAAAGAAAGAACAAAGGGAGAAGGAAGAAAGAGAAAGGGAAGAACAAAGGGAGAAGGAAGAAAGAGAAAGGGAGGAACGGAAGGAGAAGGAAGAAAGAGAAAGGGAGGAACGGAAGGAGAAGGAAGAAAGAGAAAGGGAGGAACGGAAGGAGAAGGAAGAAAGAGAAAGGGAGGAACGGAAGGAGAAGGAAGAAAGAGAGAGGGAGGAACGGAAGGAGAAGGAAGAAAGGGAGGAAAAGAGGAGAGAGGAAGAAAAGAAGGAACGGAAAGAGAAAGAAGAAAGAGAAAAGATGGAACGGAAAGAGAAAGAAGAAAGGGAGAGGAAGGAAAAGCAGGAAGAACGAAATGTTAGAGATTCTTTAGCAAGTCGTACTAAGCGTTATAGTGATGCCCTCAAGAATATTCTTTGGAAATTTCCTTCCGACCCTATAGAAATTCCAGGTTTCTTTGATCACTTGGATGGTTTGTTTAATGTGTATGAGGTGGATGAAGATGTTAGAGCAAAATTATTGCTAGCCATTTTAAGTGAAAGAGCTAAGGCATTAACCATGCGCCTTACTGAGGCACAGCTCCATGACTACAAATTCCTGAAGGAGTTTTTGCTACGGGAGTTTAAGATAAGCCCTTCAAATCTTAGAGCCCGATTTTGGTCGTTGCACAAAGCATCGGACGAATCATTTACGATCTATTCATCCAAATTGCGTGTGGCTCTTATGTATTATTTGAAAAGTAGAAAGATAACTGATGAGTTTGATAAACTTGTAAGTTTATTGGTGGCGGATCGGCTTAAGGAGTCCTTGTCGAAGGCTTGTTTAGATTATATCTTGGCCCAAGAAAAAGAGGAGTGGTTGAGCTGTGAAGACATAGCTAATGCGGCTGACATTTATGTAGCGTCGCATGATGGTGGGAATGACTTAGTATGCCGTAGTCATCCGACACCGAAGTATAACAATTGGACGAGAGGTCAACCACATGTTCAAGTCAATAACCAGACAGCTCAACCCAAGTCTCCCAAACCGGAAATAAGGGGTGAAGCCAAGATAGGTGCGAGGGTGTCTCAGGAGGAGGCCAAGGTAAAGGGTCTCTGTTTCCTATGTCATCAGAAGGGTCATATGGCAAGGGAGTGCCAGACCAAACCAAGTTCTAAAAAGGTGAGTACTTGTATATCTGGGAACCCAACTGAAGAAGTGACCGACTTATTTGTTGAGAAGGTCAACGTGTTGCATGAGATACCTGAACAGGTAAAGCAAGGGAATTTATTGGATAATTCTAAACCAATAGGGTTGGAAACTGCTGTAAGGGTATACGAGAATAGTATTGATGGATTACACGAGAGGTCGTATATCAATGTACAGATTGAAGATCTCCCTTCTCAGCCAGCATTATCTGATTCAGGAGCAGAAATTTGTTGTATTGATAAGAAATTAATTGAGTCACTAAACTTACCCGTGATTAAACGGATTAATATAATTGGTTTTCAGGGAGAAGGATGTAAGGCAGATGTAGTATACCTACAAATGAAATTAGCTAATTCAATGGAAGGAACGACGAACATTGCGCCATCTTTGTGCGTCATGTTCGCTGTAGTCCCTGAACTAAATGAACGGGTTATTCTGACACCCTATGTTGTGGACCTATTAAGGGATAGTTCGCAATATGTAGTGATGGTAGCTGGCGTAGATCGATGTGTTCAAATAAATAAAGGGGCAGAAGAAGATAACTTAGAAGTTAATATCGAGAAAAGTAACAGCAACGAATCCTTGCCGTCAGAAGTGAATGAATATTCTCAGGAGCAACTAGTTGATGATTCAGATAATTTTCTTGATGTTGAGTCAACAGAGTTCAAGTCTGATGAGGGAGTAGCGAATAATGATACTTTATTGCGTGAGCAACAGAATTGTCACAATCTTATATCTTGCTGGCAACAAGCGAGACAGAATAAAAATAATTTCTTTATAGATAATAACCTCCTGTACCACAAAGGGGAAATTATGGGACATAAGGTTAATCAATTATGTTTACCGGAAGATAGAATCGAGGTTGTCTTGCGAGTAGCACACGATGCCCCATGTGCTGGGCACATTGCTTTTAAGGCAACGAGAGCCAGGATCAAATTAAACTTTTGGTTTCCAAGAATGGATGAGAGGATTCGCGAATATTGTGCGTCTTGTCAAATTTGTCAACTAAGAACTCCAGTTAAAGTGGCAGATCGAGTCCCGATCACTCCTATTCCGAGGGCGGATGAACTCTGTTTTAACCATCTAAATATGGATTGTATTGGCCCTATGGTAGTGACTGGAGAATCCAACAAATCGAAACCCCAGTACAATTATGCTCTGGTTCTGGTGGATAAATTTTCTCGTTGGCCGATGGCGTATCCTCTTAGATCGCTGAATGCAAAGGGAGTTTGTGAAGCTCTGTTGCAAGTTTTTACAACTTTTTCTATTCCAAGGATCATCAGTTCTGATTGTGGTACCAACTTTACCAGTCGTTTGACGAAAGAATTCTTGCGGCGAATGGGTTGTAGTCCCAGATTTAATACCCCTGGACATCCTGAGGCAGCTGGATTGGTTGAAAGATGCAACCAAAGCTTGAAAACCATGATCTTTAAGCTTGCTCAATCTGATCCTCGTGGATGGCACCAATTGTTACCGTTTGTTCTGTGGAGCCTTAGAGAAAAACCTTCAGGCACGACTCATATTTCGCCATTCACTATGGTTTATGGAACTCTTCCTCGGGGTCCACTTAGTGTGTTGAAGGAATCGTGGGCTGGCGAACGAAAAGTACCTCTTAACTTAGGTAAATCACCCGAAGAGTATCTCCAATCACTGAAGGAAAACCTCGAATTCGCGAAAGTTTATGCAGATTACTATAGTGATATAGAAACAAAGCGGTATGCAGATTATTATAACTTGCGTAGTACTGACAGAAAATACGAAGTTGGAGATAAAGTAGCAGTATTAGCACCAGATTTTGGTAGTTCTAAATTTTATAGTCGATGGCAAGGACCTGCTACCGTAGTCAAGGTTAAATCCCCATATTCTTATATAGTAGAAATAGAGGGAAAACAAAGACATTTACACGCAAATAAGATCAAGCGATACCATGAACGACTCGAACAAGCGATGATCAATAGCTGTTCAGTAATTGTTGATCAAGATGAAGAATTTGGTATAGTAGAGGTTGTAGATCAGGAAGAACGTGAACAAATAAGCCCGAGTAAGCGAATTGATCCTCTGATTATAGCGCATCTTTCGCAAGAGGAACAGAAGCAACTTTTTGAAGTTTTGGATCGGCACTCGGCAGTATTCGTGGATAAACCTGGGTATTGTCCAGTATTAGAACATGAAATTAAGATAACTCATGATTTCACTCCTAAGCGTTTAAGGGCATATAAAATACCTGAGCTACTTAAACCTGAAGTACAACGCCAGATAGAAGAAATGTTGGCATTAGACATCATTCGACCATCGAAAAGTGAAATGGCCAGTCCGGTAGTTTGCGTTTTAAAGGGACCCAAAGGTCAAAATGGCGTTCGATTGGCAATTGATTATCGCCATGTTAACAAATATTCTCTAGGTGATTGTTACCCGACCCCAGACATTGCTGACATCTTACAAAAGGTGGGACGGGCAAAGTTTATTAGTGTTTTCGACGCGAAATCGGGGTATTGGCAAATTCCAGTTCGGAAAGAACATCGATGGCTTACGGCATTCGTATGTGATGCAGGACTTTTTGAGTTCACAAGAATGCCGTTTGGACTCAAGTCCGCTAGCAATACCTTTATTCGTGCTATGACCCAAGTTTTACATCCAGTGCGAAGTTTTACCGAACCATTCGTCGATGATATGGCAGTGGTTTCAATGAATTGGAATGACCATTTAGAACATCTAGAGAAATTCTTGCAAACTATTGAGGAAGCAGGACTCACTTTGAATTTAAAAAAATGTAATTTTGCACAAAACAAAATAAAGTTTGTTGGCCATATAGTAGGGTCAGGTTGTATTGAACCTGATCCAGGTAATATCGCTACGATCAATGATATCCATCCTCCAACAACAAAGAAAGACGTTAGAAAGGTTATGGGTTTTTTCAGTTACTTTCGAAATTTTATACCTGCTTTAGCTGAAAAGGCACGGGTAATAACTGATTTGACACGAGATAACATACCTACGAAGGTGCCTTGGGAGCAAAAGCATCAAGAAGCACTAGATAAGTTAAAGGATGATCTCAGTAAAGCTACACAGTTGCATACCATTGATTTCACTAAGGAATTTGGTTTAAGTGTTGACGCAAGTGCCACCGCGGTCGGGTGTTGCTTGTTTCAGTGGACCGAAGAAGGTCAAGAAAAACCAATTGCTTTTGCTAGCCTTAAACTTACAGATACACAGATGCATTGGTCTACAATTGAGAGAGAGGCTTTCGCAGTAATTTGGGCACTTAAACGATTCAAGTCATGGATATTCTTATCAAAGATAATCATTTATTCAGATCATAATCCTTTGTCTTATCTCACAGATGCAAGCCCTAAGAGTGCGAAACTGACTCGTTGGGCGTTAGCATTGCAAGAGTTTAACGTGGACTTTCGATATCGTCCTGGACGTCAGAACACGGTGGCTGATTTCCTCTCTCGGTTGTGACTCGGATGGTGAAGGGGGGGAATGGCCCGACACACAAGGATCGAGCCCGCAAATTGTATAGATAAGTTGACTAACTGTTGTGTTTTGTTTTGGTTGTATATGCTGTGTCGAGATGGAGTCTGGAGGCCCGGCTTGATCGTGATGACCCGTTCGAGATGGTGCTGAAGACGTGTCATCATCTGAGGGCGGAGGGAATGTCGCGGTCTACGCGGGTGCATGCAACAAGGGAAGAAAACCGACGCGTCAACAAGCTTGTTTACAACGCACGGAAAATTCTGCAGCAAGCTGTCAACATTAATTCGGTGCATGCAACAAGGATATACGTGTTCAGTAGGACTTTCCAGGGAAAAGTACAGTGACGTCACAGAACGTTCTGGAATCCGGGAGAACTCTATATAAGATAGACCTGCTGTACATTAAGGGCCTTTTGACGAAGATTTGTAAACGTTGAAACATTGATCGTATGACGTTCAATCGAGACCAGCCAACCTGTGTGCTGTCTACGATTGTGATATTTGATAGACGAGTTGACTTACTTTACACTTAATCGACTTTATTTTTAATTAAAGATCTTTTAATAGTTCCTTCGTTGGTTCGTCGTTGCGATCGAAGGAGTCGACCGCGACAGAGCTGATGTGGATAAGTGAGGAATAGTTGGAGAAGCTGGAATGGACAAGCGATGAATAAATAGTAGGATATTTCTTTTTGCCAGCAGCGATGAGTTTATGGTATCTATTTGTGGCTGAGTTGAGGGTATTGAGGGCTTTTGCCCTAGCTGACGCAGCGAGTGCCTAGGATTAGTGGCGATAAAAATTGTAACTATCGATTACAACTATGATTTCTCTTTTGGGAGACAACACTGCATAAAGCATCCAAGAATTTAATTAATTCTTTGCTTGGCAATACCTTGTGGCTGCCTCGACCGTTAACATCGATCCAAATTCCTGCCGATGCATAACAATATTATTCAAAAATTAGGGAAATTTCCAAATTCATATCCTTTAGAGAAAGTCATATAAAGGTGTGTAATGATATCATTAAACGCTGCGCAAATATTACTATCCACAATTAACCGAAATGCAATGGTTACTATGGACAATAACGTCGAATTTGTTATTTCTTATCCTAGAAATATTTCCGGAATCCAAGTTTCTATCTTCGAAAGGAATTGTCTCCTGCAAACGAATTATCCAAAACATCTAAAGCAATCGTTCTTCACGTGACCCTTTCAAGACAAATATTTGTGCCGCAAGACATCTATTAGTTAGCGGAAAATCACTTGCGTGATAAGAAGTAATCGTAATCTGCAAAGCGTCTAAAGTGCAACTCGAAAGCCAAGCGCAGGGCCCCAGCCTATTCATGAGCCCTTAGTCAAATCAGAGGGGTTTCCAGAGAGTAGATCAAAAGAGGTCCGAGTCTGGTTTCCAGAAGGCCAAATCAAATCAGAGGGGGTTTCCATAGACAAGTCAAAAGAGGGCCGAATACGGTTTCCAGAGGGCCAGATCAAGAAAGGAGGCAGAGCAGCTGTCAAGGCGGGTGTCGTTTAGGGCGAGAATAATTGGAAGACGGAGGATCAGTTGAGTCAGGATAGGAGTACTTGAAAAGGTGAGACCAGTTTTGAGTGGAATGCCCGGGTGTGATATTTAGAGGAACATGAGGAGGAGGATGAAGGACGGGTTGCAATGATGATGGAGGCACTGAGAATCTGCGGAATTAAGAGGGAGATCATTCCAGAGGCGTGGTGTGGTTTGGCAGATGGCTCGATTGGAGAACTTGAGATGAGTAGTGACTGGGGGTCGGTAAAGACCGAGATAGGAGGAGGATCGGGTGGAGCGGGTTGCCTGGATGGTGAAGAGATCGCGGAGATACTTGGGCTGGAAACATTGTAGGGAGTTGTAGCTTAGTGATAATACTTTGAAGTGGATTCGCTCTGGGATCCTTAACTAATGGAGTGATTTGAGCATGGGAGTGATACGATGATGTTTGGGCGTTCTAGTGACAGCTCTGGCTAGTGAGTTTTGAATAAGTTGCAGACGCTTGATTTGGGTGGATTCAAGGTTGAGGAAGAGGGAATTGCGGTAATCAAGTTTTGAAGCAACAAACTGGACATCATTGCAAATAGTAGCCATTTTATTTTGGTGAGTACTGGATACTAGCAATTGTTTTGCGCTAGTATTTCTCTGTAAACACCTTTAATTACGTTCACTAAAAGTTATGAATAGAGAATTTTCATTTTACTGGCTAACCTAATTCAGCCTTTATTATTCGGTTTCGACGTAGAAGTAGACTCATTGTTATAATACAGGGTCGTTGAACAGAAAGTAACCAATAAGCAATTCAAACTTTAGACACGATAGATGATTTGTTAGTACGATCGGTCTCTTTAGACACCTTTAAAATAAGAACAACCGATATAAGAAAAGTGAAGTGGACAGTAGATACATTCCTCACATGTTGCTTAATAAAGGAAGTTTAAGACACCTTCATTTACTAGAACAGTGCTTTTTATAAATTGTGCAGTCAACAGACTTCTATTCCTGAGAACATTTAATGGACTGTTTGTAGTGTCATCGCTTGAAGGCTGGAATATTAATATATAGGCGCTGTAGAAGTTATCCGACTCGCGTATGGACTCTCTCTTGAAGAGGCGCTATATAAATATTTGATTAGAAATCTAGTGGCGAGAAATAAGCATCCGTAAGCGACATAACATCTATAACCAAAGATTCTGTTACATCAATGTTAGATTATTGGTTGCTAGGCAACGCCCATTGTTGTGTTTTAGGCTGTATTGTAGGTGGTATTCCAAAGCGATATCATTGCGAACGTTTTCATTTTCAGGAACTCTTCGACGCTAATTATGTTTCCAGTCTTCGAGTAGGCATGCACTCTCTAATGACGAAGCATCAATCAGTGAAGGGCTTGCTCAAGGTACCTACACAGTAGCCATCTCAGAGGAGGAGGATCGAACACGTGCTTGACGAATAGAAAACTATTCCCAATCGGCAACTAAATGGCCACACGAAGATTGCAATACCGAAGTGGTCTCTATTAGGAGTATACCACAGGAACGTTAATACCTGTTCAAAATATTTGCACACCTTTTTAAAGTGTAATGATTGCTCTATAAGTAGAAGCTTAGCCGAGGTCTGTTGTTACTTTGCAAACAAAGACGTAAGATTAAACAATAGAAATTACACTATAGTAATTCTTGGAGGAGGACACTAGTCACATTTCAACCGTCCGATCTATACAAAACCCACACGCCACACCAGTGACTTTACCATTCGTTTCTTCAGATCCTGTCCATTCTTCCTCTCAATTGCTCTCCGTTTTCGAATGTCTCTTTACCCAGTGCTACTCTTTTCTTCATTTCCTTGTGGCTTTTGACATCTTTCGCGAATTCTTTGGCACGTTGTCCTCAGATTCTATATAAAAGTGAATTGCTTTTTGAGTTTGGGTTAGAGATCTCTCTTTACACACCTTTAAAACATAGTTCTGCGGAGGCTATATACGCGTGAGACGCAGTTGATAATCGTTCGTAGCCAAGCTGCTTAAATAACAAATAAACGGAGAAAGGAACACACGGCGAGAAAAAGAGAACTTTAAAATACCACATGTACTTTGAACAGCCTTTGATATCATCGTTATTTTGGGAACTTCATACCCATTGCTAAGTCGTTGATGGAGTCGGGCGACGCGAAAGGCTCTTTTGTTCACCATAAGGTTCTTTTGTGCTCCTTTTATATATATATATATATATATATATATATATATATATATATATATATATATATATATATATATAAATAAAGGCGCCGAGACAGAATTGTTGACGGTGATCTTACCCGAATCAGACATTGCTGAATTATCTGGTGTTTGATTACAGTGCTCTCTTTACACACCTTTTAAACATTATCACCCGATGCTATATAGACTGAGCGCCCGTAAATGACTGTATTGAGACGAAAAATCTCCTCATTTGACTGAGCGCCTTAGATTAACTTAGTTTTGGACGAATAGATAACTAAAGATTTCGATTGCTAGGTTGATTTCAACTGAGTTCACCAGAGGGCCCACAGCCGTCTTTTAGTCGCTACGTGGCGCTACTGTCGCGAGGCTGGCCATGAAAATGCATTGAAATCGAACGAAAGTAGATTAATTCCAGTAAGAGAGGGAGGCCTGCATAAATGTCATTACAATGATCCTCCCGAGCGCACATACGCACACGTACATCCACCCATCCATTCGTATATGCATACATACACACGTGCATCAATGCATACATACATCCATCGTCTGTGTAATTGTCATCGAAAACTTGAAATTCTAAAACTTATTCATGAGAGCTGCGTCATGTCAAATGGGTTGTTGTCCAAAGATGTTGAGAGATGATCTGACTCTCGTTGCCAGAGAGACCAGAGAGAGAATGTAGAGCAGATGCTTAGGCGGGTTTTGTTACGGACGAAATTCCTGCTTAATTAACCAACCGACTGTTCTTTAGAGGATTTCGTTAGACACCTTTAAAACGTTGTCAACTGATGCTATATATAAAGGCATGAGACAAGCAATATCATTCGCTAAGAGAGGTCTCCTGGCAACACCGAGAGTACGGATTCAATTCTCCTCCCTGACAAATATTTATAATAACAGTAATAATAATGGTCGTCAAGAGATCAATTACTCATGAGCACCAGGTTATTCACCAGCGCTGCGTCTTGACAGAGGGGTTGTCCAGAAATTTCAAGTGAAGATCTGAGTACGATTGCCAGAGTTAGACCAGAGGGAGAAGGCAGAGCAGCTGCTACGGTGGGTGTCATAGAGGAAGAGAATGCTTCGAAGGAGGAAGATCGGATGGATTATGGAGGTAGGAGTTCTTCAAGAGGTGGGACTTTAATTGGAGTGGAAAGCCCTGTGCGCTGGTAAGTAGAGAAACCTGAAGCAGGTAATGGTGGTTGAGCCAGAGTGGAACAACCAACTTAAAGAAGCAAGGTTCCTCCAGACAAGACGCAGCGTGCTAGACAATAATTACTCATTAGCAATAAGATTCTAAACGCGCGTTTACTACAGAGTAAGAAATGAATCTGTCAATATGATCCATTGTTCTTAATTCATAGGTGAACCCTTAATTGACATTTAGCCAAGAGCTCTCGCACGTTAGGACAAGAGGGAGCACTTACCTGCCCTCCTGGCTTTTAAATCTAAACATGCAAAAATTCAGAATAAGCTTACTATGAATATTAAATAGATAAAATCGGCTATTCTGACACTTCGTTTGTTTACTCGGTGATATTTTACAAAAGAGCTTTAGTACGTTGAGGTAAAGACCCACACGGGGTCACCAGTTTAACAGGCTGCAGTTGATTAATAAAGCATGAGATGTCGGCGGGTTTGGTGGCGCTGAGTAGTCCTTCAGCGGCGAGCTATGTTATGATCTCAATATAGGCGACAGGCAATTCTCGGCACGTGTCCTGTACGCTTGCAAGTATTATTTAATAGTGATATTGCTGAAAGGCATCAATTTTCGCCGCTAGACTCGACGCAGGAGGCTTCACAATTCTTGCACACTATGCGGATATGACTTGTTAGCTTTGTGGTATAGCTGTGCGTTTCGGCTAGAATCAAGAGCAGTGTTTGTAGTTGTGAACTACAATTTTAAATGACGGAGTTGCTAGTTCTCTATGTTCACCGCTAAATTGTGTTGCAGAAAAACTCGCAGGTTTTGTCTTGATTTAGTAATAATAATAATAATAATAATAATAATAATAATAATAATAATAATAATAATAATAATAATAATAATAATAATAATAATAATAATAATAATAATAATAATAATAATAATAATAATAATAATAATAATAATAATAATAATAATAATAATAATAATAATAATAATAATAGTTAAGGTAGCGTTCGAGTAATGACAAAAGAACACCTTTTTAAGGCTCTCAAGCAACGTTATGTTACTACCGTAAAACGATCAATCGTTAAGTCTGCAGACAAACAAGGTGACGTAATGCTGATTGTGTGAGTTGACCAACCTAATACGTTGGATCTTATGAATAGCAACTTATTATTATTTCAGATTGGAAACTCACTATCTGCTTTAGGCACCTCGAAATGAAACAATAAGGAGACCGTGCAGCCAGAACTGAACAACCGCCTATAGCCTAGATACAGTGACTGCAAACAGTAAACAATTCGTCTGCATATGAGTTTGCTGGTTGCATGAAGAAATAAAATTTGTCTACAGACCAATTTACAGACCATTCTACAGACCATTCCACACACCATTATATAGCCTATACAGAGCATCTAACAGAACTGTCACATACGGCTGTCTTCCAACCCCGAACACGCAACTGCCATCCAAAAGAGAAAATAGCCCAACAGGTGTTACCGACCACAAATTCGCGCAAATCCACTCGGAAAGAAAGAAGTCAAACAGGTGTTCTCGACAGCAAAAATTGCCCAAGACTCTTGGTAAGTAAGTAGGTTAATGAGCGCGAGATTGCACGAGTTGGCTTGAGATGAAAGAATGTTTGTTTGCCGTTGTCTCAAACGAACGATAGTGCATTGAGTAATGAGGTAAAATAGAAGTATACTATGGTAGTGCCAGTCTGAAAACTAAAGAAACGAGGAGGGCGACTTCAACGGCTCTGGACACCAAAAAATGTCGTTAAACACGGGAAACTATTACTACTGTAAGTAGAGTAGAACAGCAACTCATTGCACACCTTTTTCACGTTTAACCTTGACCGTATAAGTAAGAGTAGTCTACAGACGCAAGATTAACTTCTTTCTTAACATAAGCGACCTTTGTTTTCGGGATCTATACATCCGATTGGTTAATTATGGACACCTTTATAATGGACCCATCTGGCACTATATAAATGTACTTTAACCAACAACAGTAGATCCTGGCTTTCTCTGCCTCGCATATGGCCAACAACGACCTTTGAAGCCATAAGATATCGTTAAACACTGCACCCATGTATCCAACCATATCCGCTAACTCTAAAAATCTCGACAGAAAAAGCTCAAATATGAAAGATAACAGATGAGAACAGTCCCTTGGGCGTACCTAAGAGGCAGCCATGGGAATGAAGTGTTAGTGACTTCATTTTCTTAGCCTCGGCATATGATGGCACATGGTCAGTCCTCTCCCTCGCCGTCTCATCTGCGCACCGACAGTGTACGGTCAGTGTACGCATTATAGTCGAGCTGGCTAGGGGTGCAGATGGAGCGAAATCTCGAATAAGATTTTAAGCCCTGGCAGGGATTTGAACCCCGATCTGTCGATTGAGAGTCCAACACTGTAACCACTAAACTATCGCTCAGCCCACTCTAGGGATAGGTTACGTTAGGTAGGTAAGTATACATACAGCACTACAATTAGAATAGAGCACGCTAATTAAAATGCATTTATTAAGCGCCACTATCTAATGACGTAGTATCAGTCGATGGCGATGAGGATTATTGTGAGCGATGGATCGACTTGGTCCCTGACGAAACCACTTTGACATACGTTTCATTTAAATACAGAAGAATAAGAACAAAACAATTAATATCTTTTGGCATAAAAGGCCGTTGACGTCGGGAGAAGTTAGTCTGAACAGTTTTCACCGTTCGTAGACATCATATTGGACGACAACATAACTAATGTTTGTTTCCTAAAAATCAACGAAAATATATCTTTTGGCGGTTTGTGCGTTTTAATATATCCTGTGTTTTATGAACGCATTTTAATTTGCATTTTTTTACCATTTCAGTGCGAATACTGAATGCATAGATCTCTACATAGTAGTGCCATTTTTCGAATTACATGTATACGCAATGGAAATAAGGTATTAATAGATTCATAACAGATCTATTAAAAGGTGTCAAAAGATAAATTTACAAAATATACTAATATTCATTGTTTAACTACAAAAAGTAATATAGTTGACATTATCTGTGAAACCATGTTGTGATAAAATAGTTGAATGCAAGTTTAAATAATATTTTGAAGCAATTGTCACAAATTAAAAAACTTGAAAATTTTCGATAAGCATTCCTAA
>OY744607.1:70807028-70929485 GCA_963556255.1 Allolobophora icterica | reverse complement strand
GTCGCCTATCTGCCCTTTGCGCTGCGATTCTATGTCCTCTATGGAACGGAAACGTCGCCAGAGCGGAACAGCCTGGAAGCGATACGGTTCATGCTCTTCTATGCCTGCTTCAGTGTTGTCGTTCATACCGTCTCCATTTGGCTGACCGTCACGCTGGCCGTATTCAGGTAACACATCGCATTCGCTCATTCGTTCGTTCGTTCGTTTGTTCGTTCATTCAGTCAGTAAGCGAGCGAGTGAGTGGGTCGGTGAGTTAGTCAGTCAACCGCATCGATCAACCACTCATCAACAGCTCGTTCCAGAACCTTATCAATCAATCAACTAATCGATCAGTCGATCAAACATTCCGATCAGCAACCTGTCAGGGAAGATCGATCAGAGGTTAGACACTATCGATCTCTGACCTTCGGCAATATGATCGATGCCAGTATTTCATCATTCGAAACGCGTTTCAAAGGAAGGGAAGGGAAGGGAAGCAAATGCCGTTAAATAATTCTCTCATTAGGTCATGAAAGACGGATGAAAGGATGATGGATAAGCTAAAAATAATCCATACATTAGTAGATACACACATACACACATACATACATATATATATATATATATATATATATATATATATATACATACATACATAAATACAAACGCACATATATACATGCATGCAAAATATATACACTCTAAACTAAATTGTCTGCTCTTTACCAGACATTACCGTTAAAACGACACCCCATTACAGCGGTGATACCATGGCTATATCTCCGAAGGGTATCATTACTTCGAGATCTCTGCTAATCGCTGGCTCTTGTATTCGATCGTCGAGTTAATGCATTGGCCGCTGGCAATGGAAGTCAAATGGATGTACTAGTCTAACGGTTAGCGTACTGGACTGTCATACGAGCTGCCGGAGGTTGAAATCCCCGCCAGGGTTGACAGATTGCTGGAGACTTTTGACCCAATTGCAGACGTTAACTACGGTGGGAAGACCTAACAGTAGGGAGGAGGATTGGCCTTAGGATCTCATTTGTCGAGACAGAGAAAATGCAGAGTTTAACTGGCAGCTGTCATCATGTTCTTGCTCTTATCGTTCTTCTTTTCGTTCCTATTTTGTTCTTCGTTTCCGTTCGAGAAGCAAATAGGGAAGGGAATGAATGCTCAAGCTAAAAACGATTTCTGGGGTTGCGAATGAATGGATGGACGGACGGATGGACGGATGGACGGACGGAAGGACGGACGGACGGACGGACGGACGGACGGACGGACGGACGGACGGACGGACGGACGGACGGACGGACGGACGGACGGATGGATGGATGGAAGGAAAGGACCGGCCTTTGGGACCTCATGTAACGAGACTAAGAAAATGAAGTCCATGCTGCTTCATATTTCTTGTCGGCGTTAAATTGGAAGCTGTCATTTCGCTCTTCCTTTGTTGTTATTCTTGTTCTTTGTTCCCGGACAAGAAGCAAAACAGTGAAAGAGGAAAGGATGTCCATTACTGATAACGATGAAGTGGGATACGACAGCCAAGTGGTTAGAGCGCTCGTCTTGTAACTCGCAGAGCATGGGTTCGATCCTAATAATAATTAGTAATAATAATAATCCCTAATTTTTGAAATCCTAAGGGATTACAGTTACCTCAGGGTTAAAAAGGTTATAACAAAACTAACAACAGTGACAATAACAACAATAATAACAACAATAATTTTAAAAAATAATAATTATGACTATAATAACAGAAATGATCACAATAATGAAAACAAAGATGATAACAACAATAGTAGCAACAATGACAAAAGTAGCAAGAGTAATAACAATAATAACAATAATAATTATAATAACGATGTTTCTGTCGTAGATATGTCTTCATCCGTTTCCCTAGACATGGATCCATCTGGTGCAGTCTTCGTCGATCTAAACTCGCTGTCTTCCTCGTCAACCTCGTCACCCTAATCGTCTGCATACCCAACTTCGTCACGATCAGAGTCCAGGGAAAGTCCTTCGACGACGAGCACCCAAACACCCTCCTCCACCAACACACAAACCTCTCCAGTAATAACAGCGCCACTCCTGTCATCTGGATCGTCGAGTTCAAGGAGGACTCGGACCGCGACGTCCTCGTCAAGAACCTCAACTTCTGGATCCAGGCACTCCTCGTCAAACTGGTTCCCTGCGTCGGACTGACCATACTGAGTCTCCTGCTCGTTCGGACGATGAAGGTGGCCGAGAGACGTCGCAAGAAACTGCGCTGCAACAACCCCGCAACCGGAAGTGGCAAGGAGGAGACGTCACGTGACCGGAAGACGAACCGCACGACGCGCATGCTCCTCGTGGTCGTCGTCCTCTTTCTGATCACCGAGTTTCCGCAAGGGATCATTAATTTACTGAGCGGGATCGCGACGACTAATTTCGTCATCGAGGTCTACATGACCCTCGGTGACCTCCTCGACATCCTCGCTCTCATCAACAACGGAATCAACTTCATCCTCTACTGCACGATGAGCAAGCAGTTCCGGGACACGTTCTTCTGCGTCTTCCTGCCGTGCGGGACTTCCGGTAGGGGAGGGGTCAATGGGGTCACGGCCACAACTTCGAGGACTACGGTCGAGTGATGGCGCCACTCGGTTCCGGAATATGGTAGTCTCTATTTCTGCGTCAGGGCAAGCTATTACTCGATCAAGGCAATCCAGTACTAGGTGAGGGCGATTCATTATTAGGTCAGGCCATCCAGGTCTACGTCCCTGCAATGCACTTCCGGATCAGTTCAATCGAGTTCAGCAAGAAGGGCAGTTCAACGTCGGCAAGAGGAATTTCAATTCTGGGTCAGGTCAACCCATTTGCTGTTTACGGCCGATTCCTGCTGAAAGAAAATCAATGCCACGTTCCTTTCACGTCGCGAACTCGTGTATACCTAGTCACTTCATAACGTTTGCTGGACTTATGGCGTAAGCTCATGTACACATTGTACAGGATATATGTACAGATCATATCGTTTGATAGGTTTTAAATGTGCCAGATAAATAAACTGTTACATACATACATACATACATACGTACATCATGCATAGATACATTCGTATATATATATATATGTATATATATATATATATATATATATATATATATATATATATATGCAGACATGCGTAATTATATATACTTGCGATTTACGGCCCAGAGGCTGGAAACTCTGGATCTTTAGCGTACGCAGTTACACGTTAGAATTAGGTTTAGACTTACAAATTGCGCTAAATTAATGTCTAGAAATACACATCGGTAGAATAATTAGCTAGGACGTATTTTTGTTAAATATTCCTAGTATTAAAGTACGTCATTGGAAAAGTTTAATAAATATATTGTTATATATACATGACTAAATACATACACACATACATACATACAAATGTGGTGCATAATTTTATACATACATGCATACATACAAAGAGAGTGAAAGGCATAGACATAGGAATAGACAGACAGAGAGAAACGAGAATGAAACAAACACAGACAAGAGCAAGAGAACGGACAAAGACGCAGCAATACTTACAGACACACAGACGGAGACAGAAGCACAGACAGCGGAACAAACACGAGGACAGATGGAGGCACTGCAGGGAAACTCTTGAACAGTCGCCATTATCTTGAAGCACGTAACCGATCAATTCAATTCTAATCCCGCAGCCAATCCCAAAGAACTCAGCACAAGATCCAGCCACTCACTACTCGGGGCCAACGTACAGCCCGACCTTTGATCTTCCCTGCGGCTGGGCTTAGGCCCTCTTGCTTCTAGATGACCGACCAAGGAATAAACAACACCCCCACGACGACGAAATCCCGGACTTGGTCCCCATTTCCGCCATGTTGTTGCTTTCAGCTCGACGTAACAAACAACCTCTGAACGTTATCAGTCACGTCCAAGACGCTCATAACTCAGTTATCTCTAGCATCCCTGGTAGGCGGTCGTGTTCGACAGCCTGTGGTAAGGGAGACACGGCGTCGAAGAAAGCGATTGTTAGTAACCGTGGACAATGGCCCGTTGTCAGAATTAATGGCCTGACCACTTGTCAATTATTCCCGTGGTGAATGCGAGGCTTGGTCAGCGTGAGACGTGATGTGCGATGTTGGTCGGTAATAAGCTGTCACTTTGAATTACACGACTAGACTATACATCTATTATATGCATTTACGTATGTATGTGTGTATATATATATATACATATATATATATATAGACATATATATATATATTAGACTGGTCCAAAAAAGTAAAATTTAGAAAATTAATTTGGGTCACATTTGTTCTTGTTCTATTCAGTTTAAGGAATGTTTGGACCAATTTTTGTGTCTCTAGAAGAATATTTAGGGGTGGCTCAATTTTGAACGATAAATGTTGTTACTAAGAAATTTCCTCAGATTTTGTATATTCACATTTTTGAACAAAAAACGTTTCAAAATAAAATAAAAACAAAAATAAAGTCACTGTTTAGTGTTTACTGTTTTATAAGTTTATAGTTAAATAGTAGTAAGTTAATAGTTAATAAGAACAACATTAAAAATAAGTTTTTTGAGATATTCTTCAAGAGAGACTTTGAAGGCTCTGGAATGGTCTTCCGATGAGCGCTGACAACTTGAAGAAGGTATTGTTTTTTATTCTCGTCTTTTGTTATAGAAAAGTTGAACATCTAGATCAAAGAAATACCTCTCTCTGTAGGCCTACAGTCATTTACTGCTTTCATCTGCCTGGCTTTTCTGTCATTTGGAGATAAATTGGACCCAACTGTCAAAAGTCTGGCAGTGTCGAGAGGAAAGTCTGGGCCTTTTCTGCCCAACTGTCAATGAGTAAGGTCGAAGAGCCAAGATGTTCGGCTTGTTATATAATGATTCTAGTGGATTTCCCAAGTTGAATGCTTTACTGTCAATCCTCTTTGATGGTATCTGCTTTTCAGCACGTTTGAGATTCTTGACCATGGTGGTCCTTGTATTAACATTAACGCGGTGGTCAAAAAAGGCCAGGCCAATTAAATGCTTGGAAAATACCAGAGTTGTCTCCTGAAAGCTGTTACGGCTGCATTTTTCACAATATTGTTGCGGGTAAAGACGTCCAACAAGTTCAACAGTTTCAAGTCATTGTATATGGAGCTATCTATGCCAGGAAAACTGCATGCCAAAATCTTCCATAGACAAGGGAGACAAAAAAGCTGACATCTGTTAAAGCTTCTCTCCCCCTTGTGTCGAGAGTCATTTGATTCTTGAAAACAAGGATTTTGAGAGAATAGATGCCTTTGGCCATCCACATTACATTGTGCATTGCCCCAGGAGCTCGAAATCACACTTCTACTTCTTCTCTCGAACACCCACCAAGGAAGATGATACACAATTGCAGAAGCTCGCCATAATCTTCACGTTGGTGCTGGTTTTTCACAGCAGCTTGGTACCTTGTAACCACCTCATTATGGAGACGCATCATGGACCAACTGAAGAGTGTTTCGTCAGCAGTGTAATAATTGGTTTTGTTAAACTTTGGTCATTCTTTTTGAAATCGTTTGAATAAGCCTACATCTGGTCCACTGGTAGTTCCGAAGGCTGTGGAAGCAAAAACGCTGGATAGCATAACTAATTAATATTATTAAAATTTTCAATTTATAAAATTAAATTGTAATTTTTCAAATATCAAACACATAAAAGGAAGTGAAAACATAACAGAAGTGAAAATAACTAAAAAACAACCTAAATGAAATGTTAAAATTAAAAAAGTAAGCAAATTATAAATTTTTTCGAAACTTTAGTTATTTTCATAATGTCAGTAAAAATGTTCAGTTTTGAGCCACCTCTAAATATTATTGAATCCGTTTCATTTTTGGCCTGTAAGCCCCTCTGGTATATAGAAACAAGGGCAACTATGACCCAAGTTGATATTTGAAATTTATTTTTTTTACATGTAGGTTGGACCACCCTAATATATATGCACCATAATGCACGTATCAATGCATGTGTGTATGTACGTATGTGTATGTGTTTGTGGGCATGAACTTGTGCATGTATGTATGCATGCATGTATGCATGGGTGTATGTATTCATGTGTGTATGCTTGAATGTATGTATGTATGTATGAACAGTATACACGTGTGTATGTATGTGTGTTTACGTGTGTATGCATGTATGCATGCATGTGTGTATTTGTGAATGTACGTATGTGTGCATGTCTGTAAGTGTGTGTATGTATGTATATGTGTATGTGAGTGTATATATGTATGTATGTATGTATGTATGTATGTATGTATGTGTTGTGTATGTATATTTTGAAGCTTATGTTGAACCACGGCTGACATTTTGATGCCTCTTACGAAAACATCTTCGTTTATCATCAGCTCGTCTTTCACCGGAAGTCGACGCCATGCCACCGGAAGCGGAAGTTCTTCGGGCGACATCTTGCGGCTTTCCATCAGAGGTCACGTGACACTGTTTCTCTCAGCGCCGGAGGGTGTCGTCGTCATCATCATTGTCACCAACAACAATAGCTACAGTGTTATCATATTTATCTGGTCTCTCCCTCCCGTTGTGGTGTTTGTCTTCTTATGTTCTATGGACACGGTATGAATGTTCGCCTTAGACACCTTTGAAACGATGACGACCAGTGCTATATAAGGATGGGACGCGACAGGCGATTAATGACATCTTCCATCATGAACACGTGTCTCTCTCTCATCCCCTCCATTCTTCCCTGGATGACATTTCATAGGTGAGAGGGAACTTTCTCCTAAGAAATGTCATCGAGGGAACAATGGAGGCGTGGACGACCAGGGCAGGACCAATGCAGATGATGCTGATTTGAATTGTGGCGTTCTGCGCCCGTCCGGACGCCTGCACTCTCGTTGCGCCGGGCGGGTTTCCTGTGGTGGTGGTTCCAGCCCACTGCCCGTCTGGAGCCCCACCAGAGTCACTGCCTTGTCTATTTTAACCGTAAAATGGCTGTTCTCTATCCTTGCCCATAGGGCCCGTTCCTGTCAAGGGAGGTTCAGGGTTGGCCGCTTAAGAAAGGCAACACTATACAGTTCTGTCTCTGGGTCTGACTCTGCTTCTTCCGCGGTCGCCGGGTGGGCAACGTCCTGCAGGATGGCCGTCCTTCAGAACAGGGTTCGTTCTCTTAATCAGCAGCAGTCTTCCCTCTTTGCGTGCCTTCTTAGCTACGGCTTCCTCTTACTCTCCAACCGATCTGAACCTTGACGCACCATTATACATCTCGTGACTCTTTAACTATCGCCATTTATAAGGGACACCAAACGTTTTCTAAGTATCGGGAACAAGGAATACATGTGACAAGTCTTTACGTTATATCGTCCTAGACACCGGTCTATTGGGCAACTGTCAACGGTAACTCTGTCGTCTAGGCACCTGTCCATTTGACAACTGTCTTCCCACCGTCACGTTTATCTCACTCCATTTCCGTGCAGGGCATACCGGCCTCACACGTATATTATCATGCACCACAATTACGGAGTAAGTTTCCTTACCCGTCTTCTGTGTTGGCAATTATCGACCAACACAGTGATAAATTCTGCTTCGAAGGATACCGATAAGAGCATCTACGGCACTCTGATAGTGAAGGTCTTCTCTCTATGACCTTCCTATCTACACACAGAACTTCGTTCCGACCTACGCACGAGGGGGCCCGGCCTCGCACTTCAGTCAGTTCTCAGAGCTGCGTGTTACGATAAGCAAATATGTTTCTATTCGGATACCCGAATACCCGGACTTTCACGTATCGCTCTCTTGGTCTGCTTTATTATTTCCCTTCATACATGGGATTATCGTACTCCTCACCTTGGGACTCTGACTAGCTGAACTTCGGCTAGCAAAACGCGAACTTGTCTCTTTCGGACCCGGGTACCCGACTACCCGACCCGAACTTTGAGGTTAATCTCTTCCTCTTGGTCTGATTTAATCTCTGTTTACCTGGAACTCGTGTACTCTTCACCTAGGGATCTGGCGCGCTGTATCTTCTCGTTGCGGCGTATCCCTACCCGGTTTACATAACCTTTTATACGGTTGTGTTTTCCCGGGAGCTCACAGACTCGTAGGCTCCAATTCCGAGTACACAGACTCGATTCTGCTAACGGTACCAGTGGAGTAACTATCAGTACTGTTACCCCATTATTTCACACAGGCCTGTGTTTTCACTTCCCACTGCGGGAAGTTTCCTGTCTTCCACACACCTGTACGATCCACGGTCAGATTGTTCGGGCAGTTCCCCGAACTCAGAAGTTGCAGTTAGTTCCGCGAGCCAAGATTTTCGGTAGACCGGAGTTAGGTAGGCCAAAGAAAGATATGCGGGAAAACCGCGGGAGTAACTATGACGGAAGTAAAACATCCAAAGGAAAAAACTTGTGGTAGACCGCGAGTTAAGGCGTATAAATGTATTATTGTTTATTGTGAATTGTTTACTCTAATATGTATAGGTTTTATGTGTAGTTGAGATATTTCGGTTTTAAGAGATTGCGGTTAGTCCCGCGAGTTAAAAGAAAGGCGGGTAAGTTGCCCGATGTTATCGAACGGAACCAACGGGGTCACCCTCCCGTACATATCGAACTGTCACCATCGGGGACTTGCCTTCCCCGTTTTTATACAGACCTGTGTATCGAACGGAAACACCGGGGTCTTGCCCCGTCTTTATCGAACGTCACCAACGGAGTCTGCTTCCCCGTACTTTCGAACGGAATCAACCTGGCACCTCTCCCGTACACGTCAAGCGGTCACCAACGACGGGGTCTGCTTCCCCGTCTTTACCGATACAGACCTGTGTTCTCTTTATTACTCAAGATCGGTCTCTCCCCGAGGTTTACTCAGCCTGTTAAACTTCCACAATCGGGATTCAGACCGGCTCGCGATCTAACGGCAGGGTGGGCCCCAGCCCTGTCGAATCGGCGGTCAATCCATCACCCAAGAGTGATTAGTTTTGCTGTAACTCGGGATCGCACTGGTTAACTTTATATGGACGATACTTGAACTGAGTTATCACGAACACCGGGTCTTTGCCCGTGTATCTCAAACGGTCAACACCGGGTCTTTGCCCGTATAACTCTGAGGGCTACCACCGGTCTTTGCCCGTGTATCTCTGACGGTCAACGCCGGGTCCTTACCCGTGTATATCTAACGGTCAACAGCGGTAACTTTGCCCATGTATCTCAAACGGTCAACACCGGGTCTTTGCCCGTGTATCTCTGACGGTCAACACCGGGTCTTCCTCGTATGTATCGAAATGTCACCACACGGGATCTTTCCCGTCTTTATCGAACGGCCACCGACTGGGGCTGCTTCCAGTCTTTATCGAACGGAACCGCCGGGTCTTTCCCCGGACTATCGAACGGTTTACCAGCGGGGTCGCCTTCCCCGGACTTTACCGATACAGACCTGTGAGCCTTTATCTCTCACGATCGGTCTTTCTCCCGTATATATCAAATCAGACATCCATCGGTCTTTCCAGTATATATCGAAACGAACATCCACGGGGTCTGCTTCCCCGTCTTTTGACACAGACCTGTTTATCTGCGGGGTCCTTCCCCGGACTATCGAACGGTAACCAGCGAACCAGACACCAACGGGACCTTTCCCGTATATCTATCGAACGGAACCGCCGGGGTCGCCTTCCCCGGACTTTACCGATACGGACCTGTGAGCCTTTATTTCTCACGATCGGTCTTTCCCCGAATCAGCCTTCCACGATCAGATTCAGTACTTTTCGCGATCTACAACAGAGTGGGCCCAACCCCGTTGGATCGGCGTTTTGCCAGCACTGGTCTGACCGCCTATGGGGCGGCTGTCACTCGGGAGCGCACTGATTAGCCGGTAACCAACGACACTAAAGAACCGTATCGCTGTATATGCAGAGTGCACACATCGCCACTCTACGATATAAGCAATGCACCGTGTGGCAGGCTCTATGCATCCATCTGCATTCTAGAAACTGGCACGTAAATTACATTCTGGCCTCCATAGGCCGGCTACATTCACTGACTGCGTGCTATAATTGAGTACGCAAGGTATATTCTGGCCTCCTTACTTATATATTAGGCCACGCACACCTTCTTAAATACAGGTGTCTAAGGTATCGAAATCAACCTATTATATCTAGCGTCGCCCTAGCTTTAGGCCTTATTTATTGGACCTGAAAGCGTGTAATAATATACTAATTAATAATTTAAATCGCTAGAATGCAAAAATAAGCCAACACTTAAATATTGGCTATTTTAATATCACGTTAGCGCTACCATTTACGCATCGGCCGCTGATGCATTATGTCGCCGGATAACGCGTCAACAACACAGCTATTATTGATAAAACCTACATTCAAGCCTGTGGCCAATCCGCCACAGAATGATGAACCAGAAGTTTAAATTCCTTTCAACGGCTATGTAAAAATTTCCATGCGAGATAGGACGCATTTGTTCCTTATATACAGCATCTCTAAAACCGTTTCAAAGGTGTTTTATATTTATCAATTTTAAAGTTGCTACCGAACGTAAGTAACTAAGAAAGTGATCGAAAGAGAGAGTGAGTGAGTTTATGAATGAATGAGTGGCTGAGTTAACGATTGGGTATTTAATTAAAGAAGTAGGCTTTATTGGCTTACATTGGACACAACGATTACATGCATATTTGAAAAAGAATCAACAACAGGAGCAGATTTTGTAGACCTATAGAAAGTCCATCACTCCGAATTGATCAGCCCCTTCGATTGATGCTTTGTTATTAGATAATGGCGCCTAATAAATGCATAGTACTAATATTGTTGTGTTGATGTTACCGTGGATGTAAGTTTTTGAGATGTTCGTGTAGACATACGCGTATCTCTGCCTGGATGTCCGTCTCTCTCTACCATCGATACATCCCTGATTCGTCACGCGCCTTCTTCACATATTTCCTTCCGCATCAGTCTTTCGGATGCTGATACCCAAGCTCAGCAGCCGATCCCTCCTCCTCCGCCAATCGATGCGGTAATTACAGCATCATGCTTCGCTGACGAAATCGCATCAGACACCAGCTATATTTTTTCTGTCACTAAACATTTATATACCGCCGCTCAAAGAACAAAAAAGACTCTATGAGTCGCAGTCTGCTAGTCTATATGATGTTTAGTGTCATTGAGAACTAGACTATTACATTACTTAGCAAAACAATGCACAGTGGACTAGATATCACCAGTGTTAGGCACACGCACACTCGTATAGCCAGCCAGCAGGTTCCAGCAAACAGTTGTTGGCACGTATAATTAATTATTCAGAGATCCTGGACAAAGAAGTATCCTTCTACCAGTTGAAGAAATACGGATGGGTTTATATATAGCATCAAAGAGCAACGTTTTAAAGGTGTCTAATGATTACCGATTTTAACGTTGCTATACAGCGTGAGTGAGTGAGTGAGTGAGTGAGTGGGTGGGTGGGTGGGTGGGTGGGTGGGTGGGTGGGTGGGTGGGTGGGTGGGTGGGTGGGTCGGTGGGTGGGTCGGTCGGTCGGTCGGTCGGTCGGTCGGTCGGTCGGTCGGTCGGTCGGTGGGTGGGTGGGTGGGTCGGTCGGTCGGTCGGTCGGTCGGTCGGTCGGTCGGTCGGTCGGTCGGTCGGTCGGTCGGTCGGTCGGTCGGTGGGTGGGTGGGTCGGTCGGTCGGTCGGTCGGTCGGTCGGTCGGTCGGTCGGTCGGTCGGTCGGTCGGTCGGTCGGTCGGTCGGTCGGTCGGTCGGTCGGTCGGTCGGTGGGTGGGTGGGTGGGTCGGTCGGTCGGTCGGTCGGTCGGTCGGTCGGTCGGTCGGTCGGTCGGTCGGTCGGTGGGTGGGTGGGTCGGTCGGTCGGTCGGTCGGTCGGTCGGTCGGTCGGTCGGTCGGTCGGTCGGTCGGTCGGTCGGTCGGTCGGTCGGTCGGTCGGTCGGTCGGTCGGTCGGTCGGTCGGTCGGTCGGTCGGTCGGTCGGTCGGTCGGTCGGTCGGTCGGTGGGTGGGTGGGTGGGTCGGTCGGTCGGTCGGTCGGTCGGTCGGTCGGTCGGTCGGTCGGTCGGTCGGTCGGTCGGTCGGTCGGTCGGTCGGTGGGTGGGTGGGTCGGTCGGTCGGTCGGTGGGTGGGTGGGTGGGTGGGTCGGTCGGTCGGTCGGTCGGTCGGTCGGTCGGTCGGTCGGTCGGTCGGTCGGTCGGTCGGTCGGTGGGTGGGTGGGTCGGTCGGTCGGTCGGTCGGTCGGTGGGTGGGTGGGTGGGTCGGTCGGTCGGTCGGTCGGTCGGTCGGTCGGTCGGTCGGTCGGTCGGTCGGTCGGTCGGTGGGTGGGTGGGTGGGTCGGTCGGTCGGTCGGTCGGTGGGTGGGTGGGTGGGTCGGTCGGTCGGTCGGTCGGTCGGTCGGTCGGTCGGTCGGTCGGTCGGTCGGTCGGTCGGTCGGTCGGTCGGTCGGTCGGTCGGTCGGTCGGTCGGTCGGTCGGTCGGTCGGTCGGTCGGTCGGTCGGTCGGTCGGTGGGTGGGTGGGTGGGTCGGTCGGTCGGTCGGTCGGTCGGTCGGTCGGTCGGTCGGTCGGTCGGTCGGTCGGTCGGTCGGTCGGTGGGTGGGTGGGTCGGTCGGTCGGTCGGTCGGTCGGTCGGTCGGTCGGTCGGTCGGTCGGTCGGTCGGTCGGTCGGTCGGTCGGTCGGTCGGTCGGTCGGTCGGTCGGTCGGTCGGTCGGTCGGTCGGTCGGTCGGTCGGTCGGTCGGTCGGTCGGTCGGTGGGTGGGTGGGTGGGTCGGTCGGTCGGTCGGTGGGTGGGTGGGTCGGTCGGTCGGTCGGTCGGTCGGTCGGTCGGTCGGTCGGTGGGTGGGTCGGTCGGTCGGTCGGTCGGTCGGTCGGTCGGTCGGTCGGTCGGTCGGTCGGTCGGTCGGTCGGTCGGTCGGTCGGTCGGTCGGTCGGTCGGTCGGTCGGTCGGTCGGTGGGTGGGTGGGTCGGTCGGTCGGTCGGTCGGTCGGTCGGTCGGTCGGTCGGTCGGTCGGTCGGTCGGTCGGTCGGTCGGTCGGTGGGTGGGTCGGTCGGTCGGTCGGTCGGTCGGTCGGTCGGTCGGTCGGTCGGTCGGTCGGTCGGTCGGTCGGTCGGTCGGTCGGTCGGTCGGTCGGTCGGTCGGTCGGTCGGTCGGTCGGTCGGTCGGTCGGTCGGTCGGTCGGTCGGTCGGTCGGTCGGTCGGTCGGTCGGTCGGTCGGTCGGTCGGTCGGTCGGTCGGTGGGTGGGTGGGTCGGTCGGTCGGTCGGTCGGTCGGTCGGTCGGTCGGTCGGTCGGTCGGTCGGTCGGTCGGTCGGTCGGTCGGTCGGTCGGTCGGTCGGTCGGTCGGTCGGTCGGTCGGTCGGTCGGTGGGTGGGTGGGTCGGTCGGTCGGTCGGTCGGTCGGTCGGTCGGTCGGTCGGTCGGTCGGTCGGTCGGTCGGTCGGTCGGTCGGTCGGTCGGTCGGTGTGTCGGTCGGTCAGTCAGTCAGAAATAGGTAAAGGATAAGTCATAAATGTCGCTAACCACAACAATACGTGCATTAATAGTCGTTAACATAACACACCTTTATACTGGTTCAACACGAAGCTATATAGAATTACACGCAGCATTATCGTGAAATCACTCTATATCCTCGGTCTATCTTCACCCCGCAACAGCTTGAAAACTGTTCTCTTCGATGGGAAGAGCCTATTACAACCGAGACACAGTAACCGATTGGTTGTTACGGCCGCTTGAGACACCTTTAAAACGGTGTTAACCGATGCCGCTCAAAGATCAATACAAATCAGAGGCGATGGGTTATTACTAACTTCTAAAGCCCCGGCGTATAATGCAGAAGGCATCAACCATTGGCCACCAAAACCGAGCCGTAATCAGATAAATGAAAACATTAGAAAAGAATTTTCCTATTGAAGTCAACTGTATTTTTTATTAACAATGTAACATTAATGTCAACATATTAATTTTAATTATTCAAACAAGTCGGCAGAAAATAGTTTAGCGTGATACAAGTCTAACTAACTTTGTGGGGCGAGGTGGCTCAGTGGTAAGTTCGGCGCCTTGTGACCGGAGGGTTGCAGGTTCGAATCCCACTCTATATCCGCTGCGTACGAACCTTGGGCAAGTCCTTCACTCGCAATTGCTCGTGGCGCTTCGGCGTGAAAACTCCGACACAGTATTGTATTGTATTGTATTGTATTGTATCTAAACATTTATAAAGCGCCTCTCACAGGATTCGCTAATCAGAGGCGCTCCCAGTGCGAAAGACCCAGTGAATAGAAAGAGGTTTTAAGACAGCGGAAAGAGGCACTTGGGCCACCAGCTAATAAAGAGGCACGTGTCAATGGAGGAAGTTGATTCCATAGAGCAGGACCAATGCAAGAAAAGGCTCGAGTTTTGGCCATAGAGGTCCTGGCTCGTGGTACAAGAAGATCATGTCGATTAAGCGATCGCAATGGACGGAGGGAAGTAGCTGAAATTGGCAGACGAACAATGTCACAGAGGTACTTGGGTGCTAAGCCTGTACAGGACCGAAGGACTAAAGTGAGAACCTTCAGCTGAATCCGAGCAGTAAGGGGAAGCCAATGAAGATGATCGAACATGAAAGAGGAAATATGAGACCAGCGAGGAAGTCGGGCTATTAATCTGGCTGCAGCATTTAAAACAGTCTGGAGGGGGGAAAGACGGACTTTTGGCAGCCCAATCAAAACAGAATTACAGTAGTCAATTCTGAAGCAGATGAAGGCGTGGATGATAGTGGTAAAAACGGAGGAGGAGACAGAGCGTCGGATTGCTCTAAGCCGTCTCAAGTGAAAGTAAGAAGAACGGGTAAGATTAGCAATGTGTTCAGAAAAGGTGAGCATACTGTCAAGGACAACACCAGTATCAATGCTGTAGTCGGGAGCGCCTCTGAGTAGTAGTTTACTTCGAGAGGCGCTATAGAAATATCCGAAATAAATAGGAATGATCCGTTATCCGTTATTTAAACGTCCGCGTTATACTGCTTATATATTGAATAATTAAAAGCGTTTTAAAGGTGTCTCATGTCAACGGCAAATTTAAAGTTACCACGCGGATTTAGTGTTTAGCCATAGTAGTTGTAAATCGCAAATTTATAAAGCGCCACTTTTATGCTATGTGAGGGCACTAACTTATCCAACTTATTCACGAGCGCTGCGTCTAGTCGTAGGGGTTGTCCCGAGATATCAAACGAAGATCCGGTTTCCGCGAAGACCAGTTGTGGAAGAGCGACATCTCTTGACGTATCAAGCAGTATAGATCAAACGTTTACAATGAAACACACCAAAGCTGACTTCACTTTGAACTCATATCACGACAACAAAATAGTGAAAGGATAAGTCGAGGTCAGACGACCCAGGGTGTCAGTAGATGTCGCTAAACACTACAATACGTGCAGTAATAAAGGCTAACATAAGACACCTTTAAAACAGTTACAAATGACGCTATATATAAATCTTGGAGCTATCGCATACGTGTGTTAAGGATGCAACGATACTTATTGTCGTCAATAGGCTTTGATGCCATTCTATTCCCATGTCATCATTCCCATGTCGGACCCATATTTCCATATGAGACCCATTTAGACTCCATGTGGGTCCCATCTGATGCTCATGTAAATGCTGGCATGGTCCTAATATTGTAATTACAATTAGTAACTTCTATTGCGCCGGTGTCTAATCCACAAGGCATAAATCGATTACGCACCAAAACCAAGCCATAATCAGGTCAATATTTAGATCAGTCCGTAAGACAACAAAGGCACCGCATAAACCGGAAGCCATGACGTCGCCACCTCTTCTTCTGGTTAATCAGTCACGCCCGATAGATGTCGTCAGGATCTGTCAACGACACCTGGCGACAAACGCCGGACACGGTTGCCATGGACAACGAAGATCAAAGGATTTCAGTTCCGCAATCACATAAATACATGTATATCTCAGCACACAGACAGACAGACGATATATATATATGTATATATATGTATGTATATATATGTCGTGTCATGTCATGTTGCCGTCGTCGCTTTGCGATGGTAGGCTACATGAATGGGTCAACATTGTCCAGCATTTCCTATCTCGTACTGCAGCTATTAGTCTGGTTCCAGATAGTCCAATCCATTTTATAATGTTGTCAATCGAGGATATTCTAGGTCTGCCGCGGTTGCGAATCCCTTCTACAAGGCCTGTCATCAGGCTGCCTTCGATGTTGTCCTTCGGTTGCCGCATGATATGTCCAAAGTATCTTAGCTTGCGGGTTCGGACGTGGTTCAGCAGTTCGCTTTTGGTCCTCGCCAGCTTGTATATTTGTTCGTTGGTCATCCTTTTTGTCCAGGGAATTCTTTGCAGCTTTCTGATGCACTTGTTCTCAAATGCTTGGATGTGTTTCTCTTCTTCTTTCTTTAACGTCCAAGCCTCGCATCCGTATGTTGCTGTTGGCCATGCCAATGCCTTCATCATCCGTTTTATACATATAAAATATTTTTGTGTTGATGTTACCGTGGGTGTCAGCTTGTAAGTTTTTAGAGATGTTCGTGTAGACATATGCGTATCTCTGCCAGGATGTCCGTCTCTCTGTACCATCGATACATCTCTGATTCGTCACGCCTTTCTTCACATGTTTCCTTCCGCATCAGTCTTTCGGATGCTGATCCCAAACTCAGCAGCCGATCCCTCCTCCTCGGCGCCAATCGATGCGGTAATTACCGCGTCATGCTTCGCTGACGAAATCGCATCAGACACCAGCTATATTTTCTGTCACTGAACATTTATATAGCGCCGCT
Organism: Allolobophora icterica; assembly: GCA_963556255.1. Taxonomy (NCBI): domain Eukaryota; kingdom Metazoa; phylum Annelida; class Clitellata; order Crassiclitellata; family Lumbricidae; genus Allolobophora; species Allolobophora icterica. Next base: position 70,912,721 of record OY744607.1, on the reverse strand, counting down.
CAAAGATCAAAACAAATGAGAGGTGCAGTCTTCGCTAGTCTAAAACTATGATGTTTAGTGTCATTAAGAACTAGACAATTACATCAGTTAGCAAAACAATGCACAGTGAACTAGATATCACCAGTGGTGGGCACACGCACACGCGTATAGCCAACTAAGGGGTTCAAATCAAGAGTTGGCAAGAAATTCGCCATTAGACGATGACTCAGCAAAACCAAGGAGTATTCAGAAAATCAGCTTTCACAGTTATGAAGAAATTTGATATTATTATTATTATTCCAAAGTTTAACGTCGTCCTTTGGCAACAATGGCCGTTGACGACAATTCACAAATACAATTTCTAGAAAACGATAAACTTATAGTGTCCGTATAACACCATGTAAAGGTGTCAAACATAAGCTTACAATGTCAGTAATGTCACATAACCCAAAGCAACATATCTAATGTTATTTATAATACACATAGCTATAAAATGTTCCGACGCAAACCAAACAGTACTTCGCAACTATTGTCACTCGCTAGAAATATTTAAACAACTTCAGACATAAATGCACAGCACATATGATTATAATTATGACATTATATTCCCATTCTATTATTGAAATGTTTAATTGATCATTTCTTATTCCTCAGTTCAATGAGATCTTATAGCAATATGTACCACTACAATCATATCATGTATGAAATACTACCAATCTCACATACATCATGCATATTAAATGAAACGTATGGTTATACCAAGTACCTTTCCTCAAAGAAACTGCTCAGGTACTAAACACACTCAAGTACAAATCTCATCAACCAACAAAGCATAAAATTATATGAGCATAATAATTACAATTGTTTCAAGTTTGATATTAATGCATTCAAGATTCCATTATAATAATGTAATAATTAATACAATAAAATAAAATGCACAAGGAAAAGACTAATTAAAATTACAGATAAAAAAATAAAAAAATAAAATAAAATAAATAAAAATAAAATAAAACTATTTACATTAGCAAACTTAGCATATCTCTTTACAGAATTTGACCTTTAGTAATTAGTTTAAGTACCCTATACACTTCATTTTGTAATATATTTACTGTTAAAAGGGTTGAAATAGAAATGTCCCTTTTATACAATTGACATTTATCTCCCAACAACTTCGATATATCTTCTTTTTTACACTCAAGTAGTAAGTGATGAATAGTCTCCTTGACCTGACAGGTATCACATAAACCACTTGAATGTCGTTTTATAATAAACAGCCTTTGATTAGTATTCGCGACTCCCAGACGTAACCTAGAAATTTGGACTTCCTTATGCCTATAGGGTTCTAAATATTTAATATCTGTACTTACAATTGGACAAATAGATTTATAAAAATGACCTCTATTATCGTTAGTATATTCTAATTGCCATTTATTTACTATATACAGTTTCATTAAAGTAAAAATTTCTGAAAGTTCAAGATAATTAGTAGAATTAATATGATCAATACTCAGGGCTTCTTTAGCCAAAGTATCTGCTCGATCATTACCTGTCAGGTCAATGTGACTTGGGATCCAAATAAATCTTATTTGATTGGAATTTAGTCTGTTAATCAGAGACAATAGTTCATTCAATAAATTAGGTCTAGACTGAGAATAAGACTCCTTAATTGACGTAAGAACACTCAATGAATCAGAAAACAATGCAAATTGACAATTCTTATAACATTCGGAGTTTAAAATCCATTTTACAGTTTCTATAATTGCAGTCAACTCTGCTGCATAAATACTGGAGCTATTACATAATCTAAATTTTTTATCTATATTTAAACTTGGTACTGTAAAGGCAGCAGAAACAAATTCATCTACCTTTGACCCATCAGTATAGATATGTATGTAAGAGTTGTACTTAGAAACTAATTCCAAAGCAGATTGCTTTAAATATTCTGGATGATCAGTTTTCTTATTTATTAATTTATTCAAAGTTAAGTCAACCTCTACTTGTTTGTTACACCAAGGAGGTTCAGATGGGAAAGAAGGGCCAATAATAGATGTATTAAGTGAAGAAAAGAATTCAGAAGTACGAGTATAAATGGAATGCTCCCTACTCTCAGGTGTCCTAAAAACATTTGTCCAGTGGTTCTCCATTGTTGCTGTATTTATGTGAAATTTATTACCCAAAATTTTAGTCCCACATTTTATTGAATTTTGGAGTCGTCTTAAATGAAGAGGCAACTCTCCACATTCATTTTGAAGTGCTGCAGCTGCAGTACCCTTAGGGGCTCCACAACATAATCTAAGTGAATCAGTTTGGATACAAGAGAGTTTATCTAGGTGCGATTTACAAGCAGAAGAATAAGCAACGTCACCATAATCTAAAATAGACCTAATTAATGCCCTATATATGGTTAGGAGAGTTTTCTTACAAGCTCCCCAACCATAGCCAATGATGGCTCTTATGAGATTTAACCTCTTTTTGCATTTTTCAATGATATAATCAATATGTGGTTTCCAACTCAATTTACTGTCAAAAATTACTCCCAAGAATTTGACTTCATTTTCCATTTTAATTTGTTCTTTATCAATTTTAATAGTAATCCTTGACAAATTATTTCTTTTGGAGAAAAGGACTCCAGTGGTTTTATTAATAGATATTTTAAAACCATTTCTATTACACCAATTTTGTATTAAATTGATCGATAATTGAATTTTATTTTGTAATATTTTAACATTTCTATGTCCTAAGTAAATAGCACTATCATCAGCAAACAGTGACATCTCTACACCATCCACACCTGCAGCAATATCATTTATCATTAGCAAGAATAAAATAGGAGATATTACCGAACCCTGGGGTGTACCATTCTGTTGTATACATTTATCAGAAAGTTCTGCCCCAACTTTCACCTGAAAAGTTCTATTTGAAAGAAAGTTTTCAATCCAGTTAAATGTATTACCCACTATTCCCAAATTCTGAATTTTATTTAAAAGGGTAGGTACATGTAACATGTCATATGCTCTTTCAAAGTCAATGAAAATAGCCAAAACATGTTCTTTATTTTTATTTTTTTTAAGAATATTATCCTGAAGTTTAAGGATTTGATCATTTGTACTTCTATATTTTCGAAAGCCAGAGTGATTTTTTGAAATAAGGTTATTTTTTTCCAAAAACCATTGGAGACGTTTTGTTACCATTGTTTCCATTACTTTACAAATCGTTGGAGTCAATGATATAGGTCGATAAGATTCTGGAACCGAGGCGTCTTTATTTGGTTTTAATAATGGTAGAATAATGGCATGATGCCAGTCAGTTGGCAATTTCCCTTCCTCCCAGATTTCATTATAAAATATTAATAGGGTTTTAAGAGCATTTTTATGAAGATGTTTTAACAACTCATAAGGTAATTTGTCATCACCCGGTGACTTATTATTTTTTGCTGATCTTATAGCTTGTTTCAATTCATTAAGATAAAACCTCTCATTTAAGATTTCCATTTCATGAACAGGACTACTGTCAATTCTATTAGGGTTATTTTGTAAATTATTATCTTTGATATAATTTAAGAATTTTTTACTATAATTTTGGGTACTACTAGTACTTGCATAATTGTTAGCTAAAAGATTTGCTTTTTCAAGGTTTGTTTCAGCTATTAATTCATTACGATTCAGAGTAGGAATGGAACTATAGGTTGCAATACCATTCATTTTTCTTGCCCATGTCCATACAGAGCCCAATTTTGTCTGATCCGTAAGTTCAGAGCAATATGTTTGCCAACAAGTTTTTGCTTCTGTTTTAAGTGTTTGTTTAACTATAGCCTCTTGTTTCTTGTATTCCAAATAATCATTTAACTCCCTTGTTTTATTCATTTTATTCCTAAACTGATTTCTTTTATAAATGACTTCACTGCATTTATCACTCCAATATGGTAAAGGTCTAAATTTTTTATTTTTATTCTTTCTATTTTTTAGAATTTTACTAGGAATTGATTGATTCGCTATAGAAGTAATACAATCTACTAAATTATTGAAATTAGCGTCAAAATTTTTATCAACTAAAATATCTCTTGTTATTGAAAATTTACTTAGTTCTTCATAATTCTTCCAATCCGCTTTTTTTAATTTCCATAGATGCATACTTAAATTATACTCTATTGTGATTTCTTCATTAATAGTAGTTATAGTAGCATAATGATCCGAGCTCATGTTGCTATTGGTGACATTATGTCTAGCATTAAGAGCTACATCTTGTGAACATATGCTCAAATATATTACAGAATTCAAATTTGATTGGTTTGATGTGATACGTGTAGCTTGACCTGTATTAAGCACAACTAAATTCTTTTCTGTTAATATTTCTTCTATAATTTCCCCTCTTTTATTTGTCTTAGAACAACCCCATAATTTATTATGAGCATTAAAATCACCAACAATAATTGATCTCTTATGTGGAAAAATACTCTGAATATCTTCTTTTTTAAATGTATATGAAGGTGTGAAATAAGAATTTAATATTTTTAAATGACCACTTAAAGTTTTAATTTCAATACCTTGAATTTCAATGTTTGTAACTTCGTCCACATCTAGTACATTAAAGTTTAGGCCCTCTTTTAAGAAAATAGCTAAACCCCCCCTTTTCATTACTTGAGCAATCTTTTCGTATAATATTGTAGCCATCCAATTTTGGTGATTTAGTTGGATTTTTCAAAAAGGTCTCTTGCAGACATATCACATCCGGTGGAATGTACGACTTCAATATATAATTCTTAAGTTGGTCTTTATGACCTCGAAAACCACGTGCATTCCATTGAAGAATGGTCAACGCCATAGTGGACAAAAAATGAAACTACTGTTCTTTATATCTAAATTCTATATCATTATCAAAAAGTAATTTAGACGCTGCATGGCTGATTACAAACTGTGCCTGTTTTTTTGACTCAGCCTTTGCAATAGTTGCCAATACGCCAAGAACAAAGGACACTTTTATCTTCATAATTGGGTCATAACCTTCTACTGTGTTATTCTCTGGCTTGCTGTGATATACTGCCTTGTAATCTTTGTCATTGAATGACAAAAACCTTTTGACTACATCATCAGAAGAGGTTTGTACAGTAGAATTAATTTGCACATCAGTTGGTGTTTGTATATCTAATGAAGTATTTATTACTCTTGTTTGGGTTTCTAGTCCAGTTTTAACTTTTGAAGAATAGGTGGAATTGTTTGTTTTAAGAGCATTGACAGGAACATTCTGATGCTGGACCTCATCAACCTTGACAATAGCATCAGCAAGAGTAACGTTCTGCTCTGCTCTTATTTTCAGAGCAGATTGAATCTTTAAATACATTGGACAGCTTCTGTGGGCAGCACTATGATTCTGACCACAGTTAGCACATCTTAATTTAGTTTTATCTGGGCAGTCAACATAAGAGTGGCTACCACTGCATCTACTGCACACAACTTCTCGTCTGCAAAATAATTTAGAGTGACTAAACATTTGGCAATGATCACATCTCAAAGGTCTAGGCACAAAAGGATTAATTCTATACCTTCTGCCATTCACTTCCAAAAATTCTGGCAAAACAGTCCCTTTGGGATAAGCAATCAAAGTCGCTTTGCTAAATTCGGAATTACCAATTCTATGGATATGATGGGCTCCATTTTCCAATGCTATTTCATTTAAATTCTCTTGACTTTCAAGTAAACCAAAGACTACCCCTTTAACAAAGTACTCGTTTTCCTGTCTTTTCACAGGAAGTGGTTTGTTATAAACAGGTTGAGAAGTCAAAGAAAAGGGAATACTAGTCTTCACAGGCTTATCATTCAATGATTGTATCTTAAGAAGTTGATTTTTCTGAGCTTCATCTTTAGCAATTATTTTCAGTACACCTTGTTGAGTTACAAAAACCTTGTCAACCTCTCCCCTGGTCTTCTCAACTATTTCCTTGTTGAGTTGACGAGGCATGTGTTTGAAGTAGTTACGAAGATCATCTTTATGCCCATCTATATACACAGTTCGTGACTGAACCTCCCGTAAGAGCTTCTTTTTTTCCTCAGTCAGAGGAGGACGGGATTTATGGTTAATTTTGTTTTCAATAACTTGGTCAGTTATTGATTTATTTACATCATTTATCACCTCATTTGTCAACATTGTGGAATTATTCATGGTAATGATCTTCTCTTGTCTTACCATATTTGCATTTGAAACTTCAATCATTTCAATATCACTTAAAACCTGAAAATTTGCATCATCTTGACATGCAGCAGATTCATCAATACATATCACATCAACTGTTACACATTTCTGAGAAACAGATTTCTCAGCGCTATCAATGACCGGACTTTTATAAATACTTGTCTTGAGTCTCTTTTTCGGGTGTGTTTGTGATATTAAAATGCTTGTGATATTAAAATGCGCTCATTTATATATAGCATATGTTAGCAACGTTTTTAAGGTATCTAACGTTAACCGATTTTAACGTTGCTAATACGGCGTGAGTGTGTGAGTCATTCATTCATTCAGTCATTCAGTCAGTCAGTCAGTCAGTCAGTCAGTCTGTCAGTCAGTCAGTCAGTCAGTCAGTCAGTCAGTCAGTCAGTCAGTCAGTCAGTCAGTCAGTCAGTCAGTCAGTCAGTCAGTCAGTCAGTCAGTCAGCCAGACACTAAGTCAGCGAGTTAATGAATGAGTAATTAATTAAAGAAGTAGGCTTTGGTTGCCTTACATTGTTCACAACTATTACATAGGGGCCTACATATTTAGAAAAGAATCAATAACAAGATCGGCTAAATGTAGCATCTAGACCAACTTCTTAACACACCTTTAAAACGGTTAAATACGAATAAATACACGCGAGCACAGCTGTACGCTCTGCGGGAATCCCCACGTACAGCCAATCAAGGACTACTGGAGACGATGGCGAAAAGGGGTGTCATACACTACAGAAGAATACGTGCAGACCAACACAAACGTTTGCGTCAGGTTGAGAATTATACCCAGCGCTGCCCGTTCAGCTGGACTGGATTTTAGCGATTACTGTGAGGAGGCGTGTGTAAAGGTCGAATGGTTGTTTCAGGTGAGGTTTTGCCTACCGAGAGGGAATCGCCCAACTAGGAGGCCGGCGAGGGCGCCACAAGTCTTGATCTATCCGAAAGTAAACCTGACTGGCCTAACACAGGAAAAACAAAACGAAAGCGTGAAACCTGATGTACCATTTATCTACTTAAGTCTTAATCAACTCAATAAGCCTGTCGAAACCTCATGCTGTTAAACATTTTGGTGTGGATATAATTTGCTATAAACCAGACGTTGCTGTGGTGGTGGAAAGAAACATACGGACTTCTCAATGTCTGTGGCTGGCTATGGCGTCTTCCGCTGAGATCGGATGGATCAGAGGAGCTGATATTCTGGACAATCCGGGTCATGTGCTGTACCCAGTTCTTCCGCCTGAAAGGGCGATCCCCAACTCCCTACTCCAACGACCGCACGACTTAATCGTCCCACGATCAGACTATTTAATACGTAACACGGTCTTAATGAGAATGTTACATCTTATTTAATAATAAATAATAATAATATTTAATAATAAATAATAATAATATTTATTCTTTAATTAAGCGCCTGCAAACGCACTGCGCTGTACATGTACATGTTATGTGATAAACCTTAACTACTTACAGAACAGACAGCCTGCAATACACGGCGCAAATTGCAGCCTACAAAGCATGTCCGCCTATGGGACTCGATCTCTGTACCTCTCGCACTCTACGCCAGATGTTATCCAATGCGCTATCGGGCATTAATGGCATGTTCTCAAAAGTCCGGTAAAGCAATCGGAATAACTACACAATACACTTATTTTTTTATGGTGGATAAGCAATATGAAAGAGGAAAGTTTTAAGTTGAGAACGAAATGACATAAGTGACATTGTTAATTTATAACCGTCTTTCACGCCAAATCGGTCGCTAAAACTAACAATGAAAACGGTACAAAAAGAATTTTCGTGTTAACATGAACTGTGCTAGATTAGCAATATATCCATCTCAATCTATCAATTTCCATTTAATTGTCTTTCAATATATATTAATATTCTTTCTTTGAAGACATCTTGTGGCATCAAAGGCCCCAGGAGCAGTTTATTCATCGATTAAACGCGCGAGGATTATATACAGCATAGTTTATTCCTATTTTAGAGGTGTTTTACGTCAACGGCAAATTTAAAGTTACCACGCGAAGTTAGTGTTTGGCCATCGTAATCGTAAACCTCAAATTTCTAAAGCGCCATTTAAAACATAAGCGTAGGGCACCAATTCTTCAGGAGCGCTGCGTCTAGTCGTTACGGTTGTCCAGAGATATCAAACGAAGATCCGGTTTCCACGGAGACCAGATGCGAAAGAGCGACATCTCTTGGCGTCCCAGGTCTTATGGCTCAAAAGTTTACAAGCACTAAAGCTGATTTCAACTTTAGTTTTATACCACGGCAACATAAAATAGAGAAAGGTTAAGTCAAGGTCAGGCGATCAGGGTATCAGTAGATGTCGCTAAACACTACAATACGTGCAGTAATAAACGTCACCATAATACACCTTTTAAACGTCTACAACGAAGCTATATAGACCTCTCGTTAAGTAGTGTTACAATCCTGTCAATTCTAGTTTAGTCATAAAGTCAGCTGTGCATTAGGTTTTAAATCTCAACAAAAACACAAAAATAATAAAAGAATTCTAAAGTCACGGAGTTCAGGGGCTACATTGGGGCTTAGGAGATCAGAAACTTAATATTACGCATAATGTATTATTTAATTATTGCTATTTATTTATTTATTTTATTCCGGATATTTCTATAGCGCCTCTCGAAGTCAACTACTACTCAGAGGCGCTCCCGACTACAGCATTTGATACTGTGCCGGAATTTTCACGCCGAAGCGCCACGAGCAATTGCGAGTGAAGGACTTGCCCAAGGTCCGTACGCAGCGGCTAGAGTGGGATTCGAACCTGCAACCCTCCGGTCACAAGGCGCCGAACTTACCACTGAGCCACCACTGAGCCACCACGCCCCACAATGATTATGCTATGATTAATAATTATGCTAAATTCCTATCTTGATAAATCGATCACAGGCTGACGGAGATTAGGTAGATTATTTTGCAATTCTACTGTATGTTGCTGGTTTCAGGGATATCAATTTACTCAGATTTGAACATGCAATACTGTTAACAAATCCTATCTTTAAGCTTAACTAATGATTTTAAATAAAACGTATCACATCCTACATCCAGATTGTCAATCCACAGTCGAGGCGAAGAATTCCACTGATACAGAAGTTGTAATTCTAATGAGTAACTTCTATTGCGCCAGTGTCTAATGCACAAGGTATCAATCGATGGCACTCCAAAACCAGGCCATAGTTAGGTTAGCATCCAGAGGATCAGTTCGTAAGACAGAGAGGCAGCCTATGATGAATGAGTAATTTGAAAAGTCTTAGACAGAGAACGAAATGACATAAGCGATATTGTTAATATAGCCGTCTTTCGCGCTTAATCAAATCAAATCAAATCAGTCTTTATTGTTCCTTGAACAGTGCACGTATCATCATAATATGTGAAATATTAAAGCAATGATGTTAGTACATTCATTCAATTGATATGTAAAGTTTGAGAATAACATTAGCTGTTATACTTTCTAAATAGTGAGTTAATACTGTATGTTAAGCACTATGACTGAATTAGCACATTATGCACTGGACCGGGAACAAGGGCGACCCAAAAGGGGCGTGAGCCCCGCTATATTAGGGTAACCCACATTCCATCTACATATTGATGGCAAATGCATTATTTTATCATTGGTTTACAGCACTGCTCATTAAGCAGCTATTTGACAGTTAATTAGCAAGTTAACAAACATTTAGCAATCAGTTAGCAAAGCTGGATCAGCATCGATATCCCGTGGATGCAGACCAAGAATTCCCCAATCATGTTTTTAGACCTGGTAGGCTCCTTTGGCATTTAAATATTTTATCCATTGTTTTTTCAAGCTACTAATTGTGGCTAGATGTCGGATGCTCAGTGGTATAGTATTCCATATTCTAGGTCCAGTAGAACGAAGGGAAAATCGGTAATAATTAGTTCTTGTATATATTTTAGATACTGCCATTTTAGATATTAATCGGTGGTTTAAAAACTAGCAATGAAAACGGTACAAAGGAATTTTTCTCTCGACGTCAACTGTTCTGAATTAAGAAAATCTCTATCTCAAAAGATTAATTGTCATTGTTTTGTGGCAACAAAGGCTGTTGACGTAACATTTAGAGACTGAATCCATACAACATGCATTTGAACGCGAATGTTAAATATATATGGCATTGTGTGAAAACGTTTCAAAGGTGTCTTATGTCAACACTATTTGAGAGTTACTATATCCGCGCTATGTTAACAATATATCAATCTCAATAAATTAATTTTCATTGTTTAAAGACATCTTGTGCCATCAAAGCGCGTTCTCGTCGATGGGCAAGAGAAAAAGCCAATTGCCTGTATCATAATATGCATGTATATTGCATACTGAAAACACATTTCAAAGGTGTCTTATGTCAGCAGCAATTTTAAAGTTACTACTCGAAGTTAATGCTGAGCCATCGCAATCGCAAACCGCAGGCGCCATCTTAATCACGAGCGCTGCGTCTAGTCGTAGGGGTTGTCCACAGATACGAAACGAAGATCCGGCTTCCACGGAGACCAGACCACACTCTTTCAAAAAATAAACACCCTTAACATCCCATAATTTGCAACTGGCTTCACCAGTACTTTCAGAACAGGAGTTACATAAAAAATTTCGGGAATTGACTTAGAACAAAATACCATTAACTCTAGTATCATCCAGAGGTCCAACACGATTTTTGCTACAGATTCCCCAATACATCCTTCTAATTTCATTGCAAACTTTTTCTGATGATGCACACCTTCTTATAGGCTCCTCTCACACAGACACCGCCCAGAGAGAATTCGCCCTTATCTCTTCCTGGGCTCATAGTGATAATCTTCGCCTAACACCCCCCCCCCCCACAAAAAACCCCACGTGAATTAATAATTTCTGCTAGATTGAAAGTATTCCTCTTACTCCCCCAATCATTCCTGGACCAATCCGTGTCTCTTCTCTGCTCCGACCTTAGAATGAATATAAATTTTATCCTTCCACCCCTGGACAAAATTGACGCCACCGCGCTCCAAAAGAGAAAACAACCCAACAGGTGTTCCCGACCGCATATTCGAGCAATTCCACTCCGAAAGAAAGTAGCCACACAGGTGTTGTGGACAGTAAAAAATTACCCAAGTCTCTCGGTAAGTAAGTAGGTTAATGATCGCGAGATTGAGCGAGTTGGGTTGGGTGTAAGATGAAAGAATGTTTGTTTGCCGTAGTTACAAATGGACCATTGTGCATTGAGTAATTATGAAAAATAGAAGTATACTTTTTTAGGGCCAGTCCGAAAACTAAAGGGAGAAGGAGGGCGACGTCAACGGCACTGATGTCGTTAAACACAGGAAACGATTACTAGTATAAGTAAAGTAGTAGCATTAAAGAAACACCTTGCACACCTTTTTCATGTTCAACATTTACCATATAAGCCAGAGTACAGTCGAAGAAATGAAATATTCCGTCATGGGCCTTGTTTACCAAAATGCCGTTAAACTCCGGATCCCTAATTATAAATATTATATCCGCTTGGTTGATTATAGACACCTCTATAATAGGCTTAGCTGACACTATATAAACCTACTCTTCAGTACCACTACTTAGCTGTTCAGTAGAGCCTCGTGGTTTTTACTTCTGTTATACCCTACGAACTAATGTCTCCGTCAACGGCCTTTGATGCCATAAGATGTCGTTAAACTTTGCACCCATCCATCCAACCCTATAAGCTATCTCCAAGAATCTGGACAGAAAAAGCTCAAATATGAAAGATAACAAATAAAAGCAGTCCCTTAACCTAACCTTACAGGCAGCCATGGGCATGAATTGCTAGCGACTTCATTTTCTTAGTCACGGCATATGAGAGTGGGTGACCAGTCCTCTTCCTCGCCGTCTCATTTTCCCACCGACAATGTACCCATTACAGCCGAGTTGGCTAGGTTGGCGCAGGTGAAGCAGAAAGCTGAAAACGAAATTCTGCGCTGGCGGGATTTTAACCCCCGACCTCTCGATTGACAGTCAAGCACGTTGAACCACCAGACTATATCGCTCACCCCGCTCCTCGGATAGATTAGGGTATACTAGGTAAGTATACATATAGCAATACATTTAATATAGCGCACGCTAATTAAAATGCATTTATTAAGCGCCACTATCCAATGACGAAGTATCAGTCGATGGCACTGAATTGTGAGTGAACGGTGGACTTGATCCCTGACGAAGCCACTTTGATATGCGTTTCATTTAAATACAGAAAAACACAATAACAACAAAACAATTAATTTCTTATGGCTTCAAAGGTCGTTGACGACGACATAAATTATTCAGAACAGTTCCCACCGTTCGTATCCATCATATTAGACGACATAAATAAATACTTTTAGTCTCCTAAGAATCAACGAAAATACCTTTTTTTGTGTTTGTACGTTGTAATATATATCCAGTGTTTCCTCCACGCATTTTGCATTTTCCACCACTTGCATTGACTACTTCGATGCAAATTATATACAGCATAGGCTACATAGATCTTTACATAGAATTTTTATGTCGAATAAAATTAAAAAGAGGCAATGAAAACGAGGTATTTAGAGATTCCTAGGAAGGCTATTAAAAGGTGTCAAAACAGAACTTTACTCTGTACTATAATATTCATTGTTTAACCATTATAAGGTAATATAGTTGTCATTTTCTGTGAAATACATACTGTGATAAAATAGTTTAATGCAAATTAAATAATATTTGCAGCAATTTTCACAAATAAAAAATTCGATAATATTTTCAATGACCATGAGCTTTGATTACAAATATACCATGGCATCAAATCGAGAAGACATAAAAGAATTAAAGACACAATACATGAAAGAATAGACTGCGAGATTCCTTGATGCAAGTAAAGGCTAGGAACATCACAGATTCGAAAATGTGAAAACACATGAAAAGAAATTAGTGGATGCTATGCAAATAATTTATTTACGGTCTTCTCGATAATGCTCTAATTACGTTTCACTTCTGAGGGGTAGTCTACCTATGAAGTTAGGCGGTACTTTATTGACAATTAACAAACAATAATTTTCTATCTTTGCGCGCTTTTATTTTGCGCGCATTTGTCGGGGTTGTTTTCATTGCGCGCATTTGTCAGCCCGCTTTTGTCGGCGCGCTTTTGTCGACATGCATTTGTCCTGCGCGCTTTTGTTACGGCGCCGAGGTATATTATAAGCTCATATTATATCTCATTGGTTGCTGCGTAGGGACCTTGAGCAAGTCCTTCGCTTACAATTGCACGTCGCCATCGATTGACAATTCGTCATTAGATATTGTAACGGGGCTTAGAAAACGCATGATGATAGTAACAACAACAAAAACAATGCTATTCCTACTACCACTAGTTACAATAACAATACTAATAAATATATACACATATATCTGTAATAATTATATAAATAATTGTAATAATAATAATAAGATGAGCAATGTCATCATTCACCTTGTCACCTTGTGCTGTCAACTCCTGGAGCTCTAGCGACCGCCATGACACACATTCTCCATTGCTTCTCATGACGATTTTCTTGGCATGTTAACAGGGGTGGTTTGCCATTGCCTTCCCTGGTTTTGCCTGCCGTGCCCGTTCGTTCCCCTTCCCATGGAAGGGTATTAACGGTCCGCACCACGTGAAGGTGGGCACGGAGGACTTTGGTTCATCAGCCCAGGTCGGATCCGAGTCTACGCTCAAAGAGACGTCGGTCAGGTCGCCTCCCTGCTTTACTCTGAACCAGAGTGACTAATGAACCTTTGCGGACCTTTGTCATCATTAGCGGTAATAAAAATTATTACTATTATTATTATAAATAATACAAAATAAATATTAAGGAATAATGATGATGATGATGCTGATGATAATGATGATGATGATGCTGATGCTGATGATGATGATGATGATGATGATGATGATGATGATGATGATGATGAAGATGATGATGATGATGATGATGATGATGATGATGATGATGATGATGATGATGATGATGATGATGATGATGATGATGATGATGATGATGATGATGATGATGATGATGATGATGATGATGATGATGATGATGATGATGATGATGATGATGATGATGATGATGATGATGATGATGATGATGATGATAATAACAACAACAACAACAACAACAATATTCAGTGAAGGATGGTGGTCTTGGGATACGCTGTGCTGCTACGCTGGCACTTTCTACCTTCAATCGATGGCGCTGAGCAATTGTGAGTGATGGGTGGACTTGGTCCCTGACGAAGCCACTTTGAGATGCGTTTCATTTAGATCTATGGTCCGTCATCGCATGACTCTATGGCCGACGAAACAAATTCCGCTTATCAGTTGGAGAATGAATGGAGCGTTGGGAACAATTGGTCTTCACCGTCATTGTAATCGGAACTGGAGATTTCTATAGCGCACGTACGGGAAAACCATTCAAAGACAGCCATGTACGCAAATCACAGACACACACAGACACACACACACACACATATAGACACACATGCACACCCAGAAACATACTCACAGAAACACACACACATGCTCACACAGTGTCGCAAACACACATAGGCACACATACATGCAAATGCAATCACTCTGACATTGACACACGCAGAAGCACACAGAGTCACAGACAGACACACAAACAAATACATGAGGCGCAATGGTTTTCTTTCCCTCATCATCCATCCAACGATTTAAGTCCATCAAAACACCAATCAATCATTCCCGAAGAATTAAGCACCTTCTATATATGTCACTTTATAATATATATATATATATATATATATATATATATCGCTATGTCTCTGTCTATATATGTAACTATTTGTCTGTTTTATCTCTCGCTCTATCTCTCGCTGCCTCTCATGTTCGCTCTCTTTCTCACTGATTCTCTCTCTCCCTCTCTGTTCTCTCTCTCTCTCTCTCTCTCTCTCTCTCTCTCTCTCTCTCTCTCTCTCTCTCTCTCTCTCTGTGTTCCTCTCTCTTTCTGTCTCTCTCTCGTTCCATCTCTTCCTCTCTCCACTTCCCTCTTACCCACCCACCCCATCCTCACCCTCCGACTAAACGAATCACACCTAGGTGACGACCATCGATCACCCTCTGTCTCAGCAGCCGAGATGCGGTCTGTCCTGACAGATGTTGATATATGTTGCAACCACCGCAGCAGTTCATCCATCGTCAGTTTAACACTTTGATGAATGACAAGAGACGCCACTTAATGGTTTGGTTAGTTGCTGTTTAACGACACTCTGTCAAGACAAAGATTAACAGCGTCGCCCTCCTCCTTCATCCAGGCTTCAGACTGGCACCATCAAATTACGGGCAGTGGCGGGATTTATTGCCAGTTGTTGGGGTTAATCACTGTCTAATTGGGGTGTGATATTCAGTGTAGTGGTTAGTGTAGTGGAATGTCAGTGGTAGGGCCGAGGGTTCAAATCCACGCAATGGCAGAAATTTGTGTAGAGATTTCTGCTCCACTGTTGTCCCTAGTCAACTCAGCGGTAATGAGTACACTGACCGTACGCTGTTGGTAGAAAGGTGAGACGGCGATGGAAAAGATTGGCCACCCTACGCATATGCCGAAGCTAAGAAAAATAAATAGCTGCCTCTCAGGGTTAGCTCAATGGACTGCTCTTTATCTTCTACTTCTTCTTTATCTTCTTCTTCTCCTTTTTCTTCTTCTTCTTCTTCATCATCATCTTCTTCTTCTTCTTATTTTTCTTCTTCTTCTTCTTTTTCTTCTTCTTCTTCTTCTTCTTCTTCTTCTTCTTCTTCTTCTTCTTCATCATCATCTTCTTCTTCTTCTTCTTGTTCTTCATCATCATCATCTTCTTCTTCTTCGTCATCTTCTTCTTCATCATCATCATCATCATCTTCCGCTTCTTTCGATTTATGTTTTATTTTTCTTCTCGAACAGACATACAGAGAGACAGAGACAGACAAATGCACCTACTTCTCCCACCTTATTTCCCTCTTTCTCTCCCTCCCCCACGCCTTTCCTCCTCTTCTCAATCTTCCTCGAATTGATCTTCACATCCTCTGCACCCAATGAACCTAGTCCGGGAATGGATCCAGACGCCCGCGAAACTCATCCGCGAAATGACTACAAACAACATCTCCGGACACAGCAGGATAATGGAGCCGAGCACATAAAGGCGCCGCATAAATGCGAGGATCAAAACGTTCACGTGCTGTGATAATAAACTTTTATCTGTGAATATAAACAGGTTATCTCTATAGAAATAAACACACAGCTATACGCTTAGAGACATAATTATGTACAATATATAGATATTCAGATATATACACACGCCAACGTTCCCTCTAATTTTTTTTCTGCGTGCGCGGAACTGGCGGGTGTTTGAGCAGCCTCATTTCCGGGTGAGCAACACATTTTCAGAAACATTTGTGGTTGTAATTTTAAGTTATAATTACTGACTACATGGTACATACACGTTTGTAATAATGTCTTTTTTATAAAATACATGTAGGCCCTATGGCCTATAAATTACGAATAGTTTTCATACTTTATCGCAATGAAAATATTATGCTACGATTACGAATGTAAAAATTAAATAAACTATAGGCCTACATGTAGCCTAGTTCTTATTCTAAGTAGCATCCTCCTCGCTCTCTCTCTGCCCAGTTTCGCAAGCGCCTGAAAACATTTCTCTTTGTCAGTGAAGACACTGACCCGGGTCGGGAGCGCCTCTGATTTTGAGTGGCGCTATATAAATTATCGATTACAATTACAATTACAATCAAAATAATGCTAGACGCTAAAGTTTCTGCCGCCTATCCTTCTGCGATGACCATATTTTGAAAACTCTGTCGAGAATCGAGATTGACTTCCAATCCAGAACCTTGACAAGACTTTATCCTCATCAAAGTCATGTCCAAGTGGTCAGTTTCCAGACGGTTCCGAGATTTGGTCTTGATGGCGTTCATTGGTTAAAACCGCGTTCACAGTCTGTACTTGATGCCTGGACGTTGCACATACATGACGAGCCAACATGATTAATGTTCATCGTTGAGTGCAAAATGGACTACGTCGTCGAATGTCTTCATTAACTCGGACTTGAAATTTTCAGAAATTATGAATCTGAGATCACGATACATTCATAGAGATGGCTAGCGATACGTTATCGATCAAAACTTTACCTTACCTCATTGATGTCAGCAATCGACGCTTTGAAAACTCTTCTTTTCTTTTTCGTCGATCTTCAGCGCTTTCAGTTAGTACTCTGTGCAGGCCTCAGGATTTTTGGCATTTTAGTTTAGACATTGAATTCAAATGCGGAGAATTTTCTGAATAAGGTGGCGCTTCAAGTAGGCCCTAATCCATTTTCCAGCGTTTTCCGGTACTGAAATCGCTAACAGCACAAGCTTGTTGACACAACTGACAAACGGCATCATCAGTGCTGTCACGATAAATGACATCGCCCAGTTTCGCCGTCCGTGTTCTGCTGACGTTGGAAGTTCTGTTTCTACCAGCTCACTAAGCCATTCGGTTTTAAACTTAGAACTAGGGCCTACACTTTCTTGAAAAACTGTCTAATACAGTCTGGTTCGTTTTACGTTTCGACGTCGGTTACAAATTTTAGTCACAAAGAAATATTATCCTGGATCAACCCTGTAGCAACTTTCAAAGTGGCATCCTTCAGGGATAATCTGATGGACATACAGGCCTAATTATAGTAATTAAGGCATCATCGGTTGGAAGCTAGCTAGCCAGCGCAACCGCATAGCGGCAAAGCAGCTCACCAGCATCAGGCTTATCAGCAAGATCTTTCCAGTCAGTGGAGAGACCTTGGGCGACCAGCATCCCTCTCAAATCTCAGTGGGCTATCAGTAAGATCTTTCCACTCAGTGGAGAAAACCTTGGGGTATCAGCATCCCTCTCAACAGGCTGGCCCACCAAGCTGGTCTGCTGATAATGAGTCAGCACAGGACGTCCCAGTTAATGAGAGACACTGATACAGACAGACACTGGATGTGGAGGTGTGATCACCGATCTATTTATTAATAGAAATCTGTGGTTGTGACCAGCAGTTGTGGCTGGTAGGGCTATGCTCCTCTGCGGGCGCACACAGATCTTGGTCTTCCGTTGATGCAAAGATAAGTAAGAAGGTTAATAATTCAATGGCCTACCTTAAGTTAAACAAAACTTTAGCTCATAATATTTGCTACCAAAACTTGTGCGCGGAATTTTGAAACTGCTGCGCGGCATTCTCCAATAAGCTGCGCGGCCGCGCAGCCGCGCAGCTTAGAGGGAACGTTGACACACGCATATATGTATGAGTGTGCATAGCTTGGAAGGTATACATATATTTGTCTACATATATATATATATATATATATATATATATATATATATATTCCAATTTGTAAAGAGTATTTCTATAGGATCTAAGAAAGACCTCAAAGACCGAAATTGAAAACGTTTCCTCCCTTATTTCAGCAACGTCCGTATTTTTGCATATGGAAATATATATATATATATATATATATATATATATATATATATATATATATATATATACCATTGAATGTGGCGGCGGGGTCACACAGGAGACTGGCCCTGGAGTCCTCTAGTTAAGTGTTTCTTAGTTAAGGATAATTACGATAGCTTTGAATTGGTTTCTCCCGCTCGAGTATACTACATACCTTTCTTCTTTATGATTTTTTGTTTTTTACATGAACTCGAGAGGGGGACCTCCTGTACAGCCACTACTCGAATTGAGAATTGATTTCAATGGGTATCCCTGCCCAGCGGGACTCTCATCCCTTTGGGGACGCCCATTGCCACCAGTGACTATAGCGACACTTGTACTGTAATTATCGTCCTTCTTGGTTTTATTGTCATTTGATTTGTATCTGAATTTAGTTGACAGTTGATTTAGTTGACAGTTTGTTGAATCTAGTTAACAGTTGATTGTTGTTATTGATCGTTATTGGTTACTGGCGTGCAATAAAGATGATTGATTGATTGATTGATTGATTGATTGATATATATATATATATATATATATATATATATAAAATATAAACATATAATATATAATACATATAATATACATAATATATATAGAATATATATACAATATATTATAATGTATATACAGTAGATAGTATGCATGTAAGTAGATAGACACACACATTCATACATAATTGCATACATAAATGCCTACATACACATATACATACATACATACGCACGTACATACACACATAAATACTTACTTACATAGCGCTACCTTGTTTAATCCCCTCTCTCTCTGTCTCTGTCTCTCTGTCTGTCTCTCTCTGTCTCTCTGTCTCTGTCTCTGTCTCTGTCTATGTCTCTGTCTCTCTGTCTCTGTCTCTGTATCTGTCTCTGTCTGTCTGTCTGTCTGTCTCTGTGTCTCTGTCTCTGTCTCTCTGTGTCTCTGTCTTTGTCTTTGTCGCTGTCTGTCTGTCTGTCTGTCTGTCTGTCTGTCTGTCTGTCTGTCTGTCTCTCTCTCTCTCTCTCTCTCTCTCTCTCTCTCTCTCTCTCTATATATATATATATATATATATATATATATATATATATATATATATATATATATATATATATATCTCTCTCTCTCTCTCTCACTCGTTACCGGAATGGCCTGTATACACCACACATGCATACCTCGTATCCATTATCCAAACCCCCTTCACCTTGCCCCGCCTTTTCACTAGAGAGAGAAAGCGCATGTACCACGGACACACGTCTTGAAGTCGTCGTCATAACAAAAGGCGCTATAAAACTCAGGCAATGTAGTCTCAAATGGACGTCGCTTGGTGGCGCTTTATATACGCGCTCTGTCGCCCTCTGTCGTCCAGAATTTATCGTCACCAGGGGACAGGCCTCATAAGCCACGCCCATTTCATGTTTACATGTTCACGTTTACGAATATGTTATTGTTTATGCTGTACTTCTATTCCATAGGTAAAAAGTATCTATATCTTTATTTGTTTCAACGGCGTATGTATCTATGTATGTCTGTATGTATGAATGTATATGTATGTGTGCAAGTATGTATGTGTGTATGTATGTATGTATGTGTGTATGTCTCGCCAACCCATCCATACATCCATCCATCAATCCATCCATCCACCCATCCATCCATCCATCCACCACCCACCCATCGATTCACCGAAGCACCAACGCACCCACTTATTCGCAATCCAACCTTCCTTCCATTTCTTAAAAATGAGGCCATTCCTTTCTACAACAATGCAACGATCGATTGCACTGACAGGGCGCTATATGAATCTCCATTTGTATCACATTACATAACGTTAAGCATTAACTTACATACTCATTCACTCACATCTTACTCCACTGATGAGCGTTTACTTGATGCGGCGCTTTATAAAATGTCAGATTACAATTAGAATTACAGTTACATATATTGCACATTACACATTACATGTACATCATACATTACACATTACGTGCACATTACACATCGCATATTACATATCACATGCATATTATACATTACGTATTCTTGTATATTATACATTACAATTACATATTACATATATAATTATACATTACACATCACATGCAAATTACACATTACATAATACATATTATAATTATATTATTAATTAAATATTACATATTGCACATTACATATTATATATTATATTTTACAAATCGCAGTTACGATTACAATCACAATTACAATTACACTCGTGCTCACACGCTCACCAAAACCGCCTTCCAGCTGTTCGCCTTAGAAACTTCCCACATCTCCAGAACGATTAGCGGTGTTAACCGGCGCCTGCCAAGGGGGTTGTACGGCCCTTGATGTTCCCGGCCCCTTAATCCTCCGGGTGGTCTGCTACCGTAGCATGCTGTTTCTGAAGGAAGGCTCTTCGCTGAGTCGTCAGGGAGCGGAGGGAAACGTACACGGAAAAGCAATATTGGAAGACGACTAGAGAATAAGGTCGAGATGGCTGGTGGCAATTGGTTCTGTGAAGTGTGTTTAGGGGATGTGTCGGATGTCCTGGCAGCGATTAGGAGTTCTTCACAAGGATGCGATGGAATATGGAGGCAATTGGTTTTTTTGTAAGGGAATTGAGTGAATTGCTCGAGATTCTGTGATGTGCTGATGACATCGACAAAGGTTTGCAAATGATTTGCAAATGAATGGATGGATGAATGGATGAATGAGAGTGAAAGAAAATGAATAAATGAATTCATGAACGAACGAACGAACAAATGAATGAATGAATGAATGATTGAGAATGAAAGAAAGAATAAATGAATTGATGAGTGAATGAGCGAGAGAAAGAAAGAATGACAAGAAGAAAGCATGATTGAATGGATGGATGGATGAACGAACGAATACATAAGCGAATGAATGAGTTAATGAATCAATCGATCAATCTTTCCATCTCTTCCTCTTCTCCTTCATCTTTTCCTCCGTCATTCTTCAATCCTCTTAAGATGTTTCCAACGACATTCATGAATATTCATATACATCTAAACAAATATTTGCACAAACCCGGCAACTGCGATTCTATGCGTACTTAACAGACAGACAGATAGGCAGACAGACAGACAGACAGACAGAAAGAGAGACAGACAGACATACAGAAAGAGAGACAGACAGACAAATAGACAGACAAACGCAGAGACAGATTGATGGACAGACAGACAGGCAGAAAGACAGATAGATATACACATGAACACACAGACAAACAGACAGGGACACAGACAGAGAGACACACGTACACATACAGACAGACACTGTCAGACAGACAGACATACAGACAGACAGATCGACGTATACATTACCAGCCGCTGAAGCAGAACTCATTGCGGTTCCACATCGTTGGTTGTCATCCGAGCGAAGACGTTCAAATCTTCTGCCAAGGAATCCGTTGTAAGCTGACATCAAACGGACCGTGACGATCCGTGGCTTTCGGATGAAGTCAGCCGACCGTGACGACGAGACTCGCTTGGGTGTGACAGTTTACGAGCTAAACAATTCGCGTTAGGAGGAGATAAGGGAGAATCTGGAGATAGACATACGGACAGACAGACAGAAGGACAGGCAGACGAACACAAAAATTAAAAGACAGACAGACAGATTAACAGACAGACAGATAAACAGAGAGAGACGGACAGGAAAGGGAGGATAAGAGAATGCAAAGCAAGAGAAGGCGAAAGAAAGCACGACAATAGAAAGGAAGAAAATAGGAATGGAAGCAAAGCAAGAGTAGTCGCTGGAAGGGAACAGAATGGAAAACAAGAATGCAAATCAAGCGGGGGCCGACAGAAGGCGAGACAATGGAAGGGAGGAAGAGTGAAGGAAGTAACAGAAGAGACAGCCAAGGGAGTGGAAGCCAGTGGAGGGGACAGTCGGAAAGAGACAGATGACGGATGACAGATCGTGTCATCTAAAAACAGATGGATCGGCAAAGCCCGTGATCCAAAGTGGATCGTCGAGAACGAACGGACGGAGGCAGACAGACAGCAGGACACCGAAGCATACGCAAAGAGACAAAGAGGAATACAAGGAAGGAGGTTGAGAAGGCGTCAGTTTATGAGGAGTGGCGATTGCTCGACAAGAAATCAATTAATCAAGGGAAGTCGATTGATCTGACAGATCGTAATCAATCTCAGATGCAATCCACTCGTTCGCAAATATTATCATTATTATTGTGCATTTGTTAAGCGCCACTATAATATTGATGAAGCATCAATCGATGGCGCTGATGAGTGAAGGTCTTGTTCAAGGTCCCTACATAGTAACCGTCTCAGGAGAACAGGATTGAACCCGTTCTTTCGGCTTTACAAACAGACCGAATCTTTGGTAATATTTGTTTACTCTTATTAATCGCCTGTCATATCCTATTCTTAGCTTTCAAGAATTTTAATAATTTACTTTTTCGTTTCTTGTAAATATATATATATATATATATATATATATATATATATATATATATATATATATATATATATATATATATATAACAGGTTGACAACGTTTTAAAGGTGTCCAAAGAGGCGCCCTAAATATTGGACCATGTGGCCATTCTTATATAACATTGGATGTTACCGTTTTAAAGGTGTCTAAGGAGAGCGCGCCAACCGATCGTTAAAAATCTGATGTTAGAGAAACCAGAAGTCAGGCTCCGGGAAACCCAGATTATATTCGGAATCTTTTTTATTACACCACCTGTTCATTCTGAATTCCCATTCCTGATCCGTTTCCTCATTTTCCGGTCTTGTCACCAAGCAGTAGAATTTGGTACCGGTGTAAGCTGAGAAGTAAACGGCAAGTCCTGCGATGTCACTGGTCCCGTGTCAAGGACCTTGGGATTAGTCTAAGGGCCTAGAAATGGAAATGAGTGCCTCCGTACATCCCACTTTGCGGATATGGAAATGCTTTACTTTTTCCTTTTTTCAATGACATTTAACATCGTATAGTCTGGTACAGAGAGCTCCTCCGACACTGTTTTACCCTTTGGTCGGCGCTCTATAAATGTCTAATTACTTCACCAACCCTCCTCCCTCTCATCACATCTGTGCAGGTGGCGATCAATCATATATGCCTTCTGCTCGTTCCCTATTGTTATTATTGTGCATTTATTAAACGCCACTGTGTAATGATCAAGCATCAGTCGGTGAGTGAAGGACTTGCTCAAGGTCCATACATGGTAACCGTCTCAGAGGAGGAGGAGGAGGATTGAACCCGTACTCTCGGCTTTACAGCAGACTTGAACCTTTTTGATAATATTTTGTTAGGGTGGCTTTCAATAAGTCTGTTGTCGGGTCTCGTATTTATATATAATCTTTTGACAACATTTTAAATGTGTACAAACAAGCGCTCGAAACATTAGGCTACCTTAATCATGCTTATATAACATTGGTTTTAATTGTTTTAAAGGTGTCTAATGAGAGCGATCCAGCCGATCGTTAAAATCTAATGTGTCAAATAAACCAGCAGTTAAGCTCTGGGAAATCCCCAGGTTATATCCGGAATCGTTTTATTACTCCAATTGTTCATTCTCAAACTCCCATCCTCCTCTGCTTTCTTCTTTTGCTAACTGGTACAATAGTCTCGCTGTAAATTACATTTAACATTAACCTATAGCCTGGTGAATGGCGCAATATAAATGTCTAATTACTTCACCAACCCCTCCCCTCTCATTACATCTGTCCAGGTTACGATCAATTTCAGATGCATTCTGCTCGTTCGCTATTATTATTATTTTAATTGTGCATTTATTAAACGCCACCGTGTTATAACGAAGCATTAATTATGGCATTGAGCAATTGTGAAGGACTTACTTAAGGTCCCTACGCAGTTAGTGCCTCATGGGAGGAGGATCGAACCCCTACTCTCCGTCTTACAAGGCGACCGAATCTTTGGTAATATCTGTCTGTTATAAACTCTTATTAATCGCCTGTCCGTATCTAAAGCATGAGTTTTACAATTTCGTAGCCGTTCTAAAGCTATCCGTTGAAAGCGGGTCTGGTCCGGTCGGGTCCCCCTTGGGCATTCGAGGGTTAAAGGTGTCGAGGCTATGAGTCAGTTTAACATCTTTGGATTTTTCAGTTATCTGCTAGATATAAAATCTGCCAACATTTAAAAAATGTCCAAAGATAGCGCTCCAAACAGTTGCCTACCGCGTCTCATGCTCAATGCCATAATTAATGCTTCGTTATAACACGGTGGCGTTTAATAAATGCACAATTAAAATAATAATAATAGCGAACGAGCAGAATGCATCTGAAATTGATCGTAACCTGGACAGATGTAATGAGAGGGGAGGGGTTGGTGAAGTAATTAGACATTTATATTGCATTGGTCGTCAACGTTTTAAAGCTGTCTCTGGAGAACACTTCAACCGATCGTTGAAATCTGGTACGTCAGAGAAACCGGAAGTCAGGCTTATGGAAATCCCAGATTATATTCGGAACCGTTTTATTACACTACTAATTCATTGTTCAATTTCTGACATGTGTAACAGTCACGTCGTAAATCACATTGCGGATTCTCTAGCCCGGTGCAGATTTGTTTTAGTGTAAGAGGGGCGCTACATAAATGTCCAATTACTTTACCAACTCTCCTCTCCTCTCGTCGCATCCGGCCCATTCTTATATAACATTGTTTAACACTGTTTTAAAGGTGACTAAGGCGACCTCTCGAGCCATCGGTTACCCTGTCCCTGTAACTTAGAAGCTATAATCGCATAATCGGGAGATTCCCAGAGCGGATGCGTTCACCCGAAGGAGTTTTATCACCAGAATGTTATACTGCTAGAGCTAGAGCCAAGATACTTTAAATGCGCATGAATACTAAATTGTAGTTCTCTAAGATCAGCTTAACATTTATGACAGTTTTGACAGTTTCCAATAGTATTGCTCACCTAATGTTATAATTTAGTTTCTTCCACCTCTTTGCATAACCGGTTTGTAAGCCACAGTGCGTTTGCAGGTGGTCTAATAAAGGACATACTTACTTACTTACTTTATTGAATCTGTGGTAATACCTGTGTACTATTAGCTCTTACGAGTCGGTTTGAATAATTGCTTGTCGCGTCTCGCATTTATATACCATCGGTTGCCAACATTTTAAAGGTGTCTCAGGAGACCGCTACAACAATCGCAAAAAATTTATAAATGAGAGAACCCAGAAGTTAAGCTCTGGGAATCCCCAGATTATATTTGGAACCGTTTTATTACACCACCTGTTCATTCTCAAATTCCTTATTTTCCTGACTTGAGTAATAGTCACATCGTAAATGACATTTAACATCTTATAGTTTGGTACCTATGACTTGTTTTACTCTATGAGCGGCGCTATATAAATGTCCATTTACTTCACCAAACCTCCCTCCCCTCATCACATCCGTCCTTCTAATTACCTCATCAGACGTAGAGCAAGTCTCCGTCCGACGAAATCTC
Organism: Allolobophora icterica; assembly: GCA_963556255.1. Classification (NCBI taxonomy): domain Eukaryota; kingdom Metazoa; phylum Annelida; class Clitellata; order Crassiclitellata; family Lumbricidae; genus Allolobophora; species Allolobophora icterica. Next base: position 70,886,589 of record OY744607.1, on the reverse strand, counting down.
GCGGGATTTCAACGAGAGGTGCCATTCCGGTCACGCCTTGTCGCGATTCCCTATGCTTACTCTTGACAGGCCCAACGGACATGATCCCTTCCCTTGCCGTCTCTTCCCCTTCCTCTCTTCCACTTCCTACCCACGGGTCAACCTGACACGACCTTTGGATCGACGGAACATGACCCTGGGGTCCATCCGAAAAGACGCGTTGGTCGACCCGACAAGACCCACTAAATCGACAGAACATGACTCGTGCGTCGACCCAACAAAAGCCTTTCGATTGATCAGCTGAGATCTTTTTATCATCAAAACAAGACCTGTGGGTCTATCCAAATACCTCCGTGGGTCGACCCGCTAAGCAGGGACGTCATTTCAGCTTTTTTCAGGGGGGGCAGGGACGTCAAAAAAGAGGTAAAAAAATTTTTAAAGAAATTTTACAGTTTTTGGGTGTTTCTTCTAAATTTTCGGGGAAAAACTCCATAATGTGGCCCCCTCGCTGTGAAAGAGGTGTGGTCTTGTGAAAGAAACCTATGCAGACTTTAGTTTTGTTAATAGTATATAATAATTCCATGAATTTGAGTAGCATTTTTCTTCTTTTTTACCCCTTTCTTCTTCTCCTTTTCTTGTTCCAGCTTTTTAATTTTTTTTTCAAAAATCAGGGGGGGGGGCAAATGCCCCCCCTTGCCCCCCCAAATGACGTCCCTGCCGCTAAGACCCCTTGATCGGCAAAACAAGACCTTTGGGTCAATCCGAGAAGACTCGGACTTCGTCGCAACAAGACCCCATTGATCAACAGAACAAAACTCGTGGGTCGACCCGACATGACCTAAGAAGCTGTGTTAGTCGACTCCGTACGACCCACGTCTCAACCGATTTTGACCCATGTTTCCCCACCAGTGGACCCACAACTCAACGTTGGTCAACCCGACCTGCAGAAGGAAGCTTGAGGCAATGACGGAAAAGCTTTATGAGTTCGACGACGAAAAAACGTCATACGTCGCCTAGCAACGGTCTCTGTTGGCAACGACTGTCAACAATGGCGGCTTTGCAAATCATAATTGAACGGTCGAAAACTGGTGAAGTTATGTCAGAGGCGACGGCGCATGACCGGTCACGTGTACCGGATGCATATGCAGATTGAGCGGTGTTTACCTTGGTCTGTCGGCATTACCGTCCGATAATATTGTTCCGCTCAGCACGGGGAGGGGAGGAGGAGAGAGTGATGGAAGGATGGAAGAAGGACGGGTAGAAAAGGAAATAATGGAGGGAGAATGGGTCAGACAGACTGAGGGGAAAGGAGGAAGGAGAGAGTGAAAATGACCTATCGGTCCATTCATCAGTCCTTCTTCCATCCTTCCAGCGCTCATCCACCCACCCTGCCTTCCATCCATCTATATTAAATAGCTATCGCAACTTATACCCACCGGGTTAAACCTATCAATCCATCCATCCATTCATCCTTCCGTCCATCCAACCATATCTGGCAATCACCTCGCCCACCCACCCACCCACCCTCTCACCCATCCATCCATCATTCCATCCATCCATCCACCTATGCCACCCATCCTTCCGTCCATTTCATCCAACCATCCATCCATCTTTTCGTCCTGCCATCCATATCCGACCATCACCTCATCCACCCATCAACCTAACAACCCATTCACCCACCCTAACCCACGCATCCACTCATTCCATCCACCCATCCATTTCCGACATCACCTATCCGTAAAATCCACCCACCTATCCATCCATCCATCCACCCATCCATCCATCCTTCCATCCATCCATCCCCCATCCACCCCTACATATCCGACCATCACCTATCCACCTGTCAATTCATTCACCCACCCTCCCACCCATTCACCCACCCATTCACCCACTCATTCACCCTCATACATCCATCCACCCATCCATCCGTCCATATCCGACCATCACCACATCCACCTGACAATCCCTTCACCCACCCACCCATCCATCCATCCATCCTTCCCCCATCCATCCGTCCATATCCGACCATCATCCACCTATCCACCTGACAACCCATTCACCCACTCATCCACCCATCCATCTACCCGCCCACCCACCCACCCACCCATCCATCCATCCATCCCCCATCCACCCATCCATATCCGACCATCACCTATCCACCTGACAATCCATTCACATCCACTCATCCACCCATCCATCCATCCATCCACCCATCCATCCATCCATCCATCCATCCATCCATCCATCCATCCATCTATCCATCCCCCATCCATCCGTCCATATCCGACCATCATCCACCTATCCACCTGACAACCCATTCACCCACTCATCCACCCATCCATCTACCCGCCCACCCACCCACCCATCCATCCATCCATCCCCCATCCACCCATCCATATGCGACCATCACCTATCCACCTGACAACCCATTCACATCCACTCATCCACCCATCCATCCATCGATGTCTGACATCTAGGGTCGGATGAAGAGTCGACCAGTCGGACCCGCAAGTAGACTTCTCTCGACCAATTAACTTGGCGCATCTATCATTTTCTGCTCCTCCTCCGTCGTCGGTCGAAGACCTTTCACTGGCCTTCGAAAGACCCGCAGACGTCGACTTCATCAAACAACATGAACCGTCGTCGGCTTTGTTTGCGGTGCCTGACACTGTTTGCATTGCATACGCGACTCGCAATTGTATTTGGTCGGATCATCGCTTGCATACAGTTCAACGCTTGCATTGCATACAGTTCAACGCTTGCATTGCATACAGTTCAACGCTTGCATTGCATACAATTGTCTGCCTTGGGATGCATTGTATATTGTCGTTTGCATACAGTTCCCTCCATTGCATACTGCAGTTTGCAACGTATATTCTCGCTTGCATACAGTTCCCTCCATTGCATGCTTTGTAAATAAGTATGAACTTTAGTGTTCCGCCTGCAAACGCACTGCGGCTAACAAACGAGTTAATACAAGTGCAAGTAACATATAAAGCACAGGCACAAGCAACCTAAATAAAAGGAGAAGAAAAAAATAATTTAAATCCAGTTAATGTTCAAATTCCTAAGTAGAGCATTCTAATGATAACATGTTTTCTAGACAGTGTATCAGCCCTGGGGACCTCACGGTTATGCGGACGGGGGCCGAGCGAATAGGTGATTCATTGTATATTGTTCTCTGCATTGTATATTGTATTGTGTATTGCACCCAGTTATCTGCATTGAAGTAGGATGGACTGTATATTCTCGCTTGCATTGCATACAGTTCTCTCCATTTTATACTGCAGTTTGCATTGTGTATTGCACCGCGTACAATTCTCTTTATTGCGTATACTGCAGTTTGCAACGTATTTTCTAGCTTGCACTGCATTTAGTTCTCTCCATTGCATAGTCCTACTACAGTTTGCATTGTGTATTGTCGCTTGCACTGCGCTCAGATCTCTCCGTTGTCTACCGTAGTTTGTTCTGTATAATGTCGTAACCGTTGGAATACAGTATTAACCCTCAGGCTACCAAGGTTTTTTTGCGACATCGGTTACCAAGAGGGGGGTGGTTACCCCCCCTGGAATTTCGTGTTTGGTTTCAAAAATCATATCATGTAATACAGCATTAGATTCAGCATTCATTTCTGACAAGAAATGTATATTTAGTTGTAAAATATATGAATGCATCTCGAAATTATATATTTTTTAACAAAGGCACCGGTCCATTTAACGATATCTGATATTATCCCACACAATTTGTACTTTTTGGATAAAAAATATAAATGATGTGGGTTTTGAAAATGAACTATGTATCCAAGAATATTCTAAATATAACGAGGCTTAATTTTCAACAATACAAACTATTCCAAAGTTTGTTTTAGTTACAGGCAAAACCTAAAGGCGTGCAGCTATATCAACATGAAACAAGAAATTATGTAATTTTTCCCAGCAGTCAAATACGTCAGTGGTCCTTGCAGTTATTGCAAGTTACTTTCATTGTTTTGTGCGAATGCTTCATGCAAACCGGCTTCTTGAACACTTTCACAGCACTGCTTTACTTTGTTAGCATTCTGCTTCGACTGTTTATAGCACTTCCCCATACCCAACCATATCGGTTTACCGTGAGATGTTGCATCAGTGATTTTCACACTGAAAAAGTGTATTATTATTTATTATGATCACTTCCGGTTTCAAAAGACAAATAACCAAGCAAGCAAATATAGCCCTACATTCCCTCCAAAGAATGGCATAGTTGTTTCTCTTCAAGAAAGAATAATGAATACCTTTATAGTAGGGCTGCGGAAGTTAACGATTAATTTAATCGTTAACGATTAATGAATTTTAACTATTAAAATTTTTCTTAACGATTAATCAAAATTATTTTTTACTTACTTACTTGCCATATCCGGAAAGTCGGGAACCACAGATTTTGGGCGTTAAGTAAAAAAACAACAATGGCGGATAGCGCAAGTAATGAACAAGTTAAATATAAGGCCGTTTCGGGTCGTATGTGTGATTATTTTGTATTTAAATTTGATGAAGATGGAAAAGTTTCTTCTGCTGAAAACGTTTTCTGTATGATCCAAACACAGTGAACATGCTGGTGTGCCTGCGTGACTGGTGTCGCTGAATTCCTAGTTTAACTTCAAATTAGCGCTAATTCGCTAATTTTCCAAAATCACTGTCTTATTGATAATTTGATATGTGATGATAAATAACTAAAATTAACTATTAATTAATCGTTAATTTTCATAAAGTTAACTATTAAAAAAAATTTAATCGTTACCAGCACTACTTTATAGTCGACAACAGCTAACAGCTGATGAGAGAAATTCCTGATTCCAAAACGTGGTACCTAGGCTATATCGGGTATAACTTTTTCATGGCGTGGGACATCATTACGACTTTTACCTCAAAATGTGTGCAAATGGACCCCCTACAGCTACCTAAAATATCAAAATTATATTCCATGTGCTACAAATTTTTTTTCCGAAAAACGTAGGGGGGTCGTAACCACCCCCCCCCCCTTGGTAGCCGAGGGTTAACGTCTCATGCATTGTATGTTGGACTATATTATCGCTCTGTGACAATTTCCAATTGCTTGTTCTCCATACGTAGTCGTTTCCTTCCAATGTAATATCATTAAACATTTATACTGCGCCAAGTTGCGCCAACTCATGGCCGTCTTCGAGAGCTCACTCTTTTCTCCAGCGCAACAACGATACAGCTCCGATTCCTACGCCGCGAGGGATCTGTTATCCGTCCACATCCGGAAACCCATAAGCCATCGCGCCGGAAGCAGGAATGACCCAGAGCACGCAGGTCACGACCTCGAATATGAATGCCTAAGCCAATCAGAGCGAATCGCGAGGGAATAGATCCGGACGCAGGTGACAAACGATATAAATCCGCGTCACGCGAACTAAAGCCTGACAACAATAAAACACGCGGACGAATACGTTCACATGAAGTTACGTACGTACATACATACATACATACATACATACATACATACATACATACATACATACATACATACATACATACATACATGCATGCATACATACATACATACATACATACATACATACATGCATACATACATACATACATACATACATACATACATACATACATACATACATGCATACATACATACATACATACACACATCCACACATACATACAATCATACATAGTTACCTGCGTACGTATGGACATATATAAATATACATGCGTACTTAAATGTCATATGCAGTACCATACGTACAACTTTCTATTCATATACATATACACAGATGAACACACACACACACACACACACACACACACACACACACACACACACACACACACACACACACATATATATGCATATACATAATAGATACATATATAGATATATATACATAATAGATACATATATAGATATATATTTACATGTGAGATAAGTGAAACACACCTACATGCAAAAAAATGGATTAGTAGGGGCAAGACCAATAGGCTGTATTCTGGACTGGGTGATAATGTCACCTTGCCCGTGGGTGTCCAGACCTCAGAGGAATTTACGGGTTTATGGAGCGTGCAGGGGGAGTTGGCAGACAGACTGAGTGGCGCCATGTCAAGGTATGCCGTATAGGAATAATCTTAATAGGGCTAAATAAATGGTAGGCATCGAGGATTGATAGATAGACAGACAGACAGACAGACAGACAGATAGATAGATGGATAGAGAGATGGATGGATGGATGGATGGATGGATGGATGGATGGATGGATGGATGGATGGATGGATGGATGGATGGATGGATGGATAGATGGATGGATGGATGGATGGATGGATGGATGGATGGATGGATCGGTGGGTGGGTGGGTGGGTGGGTGGGTGGGTGGATGGATGGATGGATGGATGGGTGGATAGATAGATAGATAGATAGATAGATAGATAGATAGCTTGAAGGAATGGCTGCCGTCTAGGTTGCATTGAGTCTCGGTCACTTCGAGTTTAAATTGAAAGTTTTACGGTCACTGCAAGGTTCTCGGAATTTTGGAATTAACATTAATTCTCAGGACGACGTCAAGAAGAAACCTACATGGAAATAAAAACGTTATAACCTGAACTTTGATGGAAAATTAAAAGGTAAATCAGTTGCTTAAACTCGATACCAGAGAAGGGATGGTCTTAGGCTACGCGCTGCACGTGGACTTTAATCAACAACAGGCGTACACAATCGGCTTCTGGAGTCTGTACACGGTGACGAGCGGTTGGCTTGACTAAACACCACACTTAATAAACGAACTATTAAAACAAAAATACTACTCTACGAAGAGAATAAGAGCAGTTGTTTGAGGCATGGCGAAAAAGTCCGTTAAAGCTGAGGATCTAGCTGAGCTTCTGAAAGACGAGAAAGTGATGGAGGTACTTGTGGCTCGACTTGACACAATGCTAGAAAAAAAAGTCGAATCAATCACAGAACGAGTTCTACTAAAGATAAATCCTGTCATTGAACAAATGGTAAAAGACATGCTCTCGGCACGATGTGACAAGATGCAACTCAAGCAGACTCATCTCGAGGAACAAAACGAAGAGCTCGGACGACGTCTTGACCTGGCGGAAATGGAAACTCGCCAAAACAACTTGGTAGTTCACGGCCTTCCCGAATTGGAAGGCATGAACAAATCGAAACATATGGCAGAGTCAGAAGCTACGCAAGCTATCATCACTCTATGCAACACAACCCTTGGCTTGAACATCTCTGACAGAGACATCTCAACCGCGTACAGAATTCCAGCCAAGGGAAAAGAAAAGCACCGTCCGCTGATGGTAAAGTTCACGGCCCAGCGCACCAGGGGTCAGGTGTTCGGTGCTCGCACACTCTTACGGAAGACGGCGATCTACATAAACGAACACTTGATCTCCCGTAATGCCCAGCTGTATGCAAAAACCAGAAACATGGTGAAATCCGGATCAGCGTCCTCAACTTGGACAACAGGAGGCTGGGTTTTCCTCAGGGTCACCGACACCCCGGGTGAAAAACCGTTGAAGATAGTTAAATTAAGCGATCTGGAGAAACTATCGACGACTAATGCATCAGTAGCATCCAAAGAATAAGAACAAAACCTCTACACGGAAACTAACGTACCGCGAAACCCGCTACCGTCACATTTCTTCCTGGATACCGCAACTCTCGAACACTCTGCGGAAGTGAGTCCTTCATTTTTCCTATTTTCGAACTCCTGGCTTAACGGATCAATAAGTTTATGATCTCGGGAATTATTTTCTATTCTTCGAACTCCTGGTTTAACGGATCAACAAGTTTATGATCTCGGGAACTGGAATTGTGGAGAATTATCCTTGAGATACCGGACAACAGACTACTGCTAAAGCGTTCGTCCTTTACCTTTGTGTTGCTCTATTCAGAATTATGTTGCGTTTTAAAGAGATTTAAACTCGACCGCTTTCTGGTTGAGAATTGCTTCTCTTGTAGGGCTTATCGGAAGTCTGTTTGTTAGGTCTATAAGACGTGACCTGGTCCACTATTCAGATGACTGATACACTCTTGTTAATTTAGGGAAGCCAATTTGTCGCATGATGTATGGGGTGATCAGGTTACCCGCTCAGTAGCCGGTTCACGAACATTGACAGAAGGAATAAACTTTGATTCCTCATTTCTTTTGTTAGAGCCATGAATGTGGCCATTGAGTCATCCTGGCATCTTGTATAGGGACTTATCTTGTATAGGGACTTATATATATTATAGGGACTAGACCGACACCGAATCAAGCCTAGTCTAGACACTTGATCAATAAGCTATACTACTCTGTGATACGCTGTTATAATTGGTTTACTGACTCGCTTATGAATAGAGTCTCTTTCAGTTTTTTTTTATTATTAAGTTAAGTTTTTCATTAAACTTATAATTTACATAGATACGACTATTGAGATGAGAAGAACTCCAACAAGATATTGACTCTGACCAATCAAGATTATCTCTGATGCCTATGTTTTCCATAGCACCAGAATGACCTACAGACAAGGACTAAGCAAGGCTATTGCCCATGGCACCAGATAGACCTAACTGGTTTTGTTACGAATTAAAGATTTAACTCTTAATGGTATTATAAACATTATCAATTATAATGGTTAATGTTCTTGAAATGTCATGCTTCTGATGTCTTCCACGCGATTTCACTTTACCTTACTAATTTGTCGCTCATCCTGTACTTACATCTAACTCTACTGTACTACTCTTCCTCAACTTACAGTCCACTAACTGAAAATTTGATATGTTTCAACGGAACAATGTAACAATCTTTTAGTTATTTAGGCAAACTTGTGATTATTATAATTATGATTATTTTATGGTTACTTAAACTGTGCCATGGTTATTTAAACATGCTCAAAAGGGATGACTGCAAATCGGAGCGGAATGGGCCTGTGGTTTGTGGTATTTTGTTGCCGGGTGAATGACCTAAGATAGAGGATTGTAGGAGTGGCCGGGCTCAAGCATAGAGGTACTACGGCGGCCTGCTCGGCTGGGGACCTTCTGCGCCGCGCATGCACTTCGCCGACAGAAAGCCTAAATGAACCAATTGATCACTCTGAGAGGGCTGAGACACATGTTACATTAATTAACTCTGAGGATGAAGAATATAAGGGAGAAAGTGAAACTAACGTGTTAAATTATGAGGGCCTAATAAGAGTGGGGAATTGGACCGAACTGGAGGTATTTCACCAGGATTTAGACCCCGACTTATCAACTATTGGTACGGATGTAGATCCCGACCAAAATTTTTTCCATAGAACCGACTGGAGCAGTAACTACATTACCCTAGAATCACTAGCTAAACAGACGCAGCATGAAATAAATTCTGAAAAGGTGCCATTTTCGATTCTACACATTAACTGCAGAAGTTTGACACATAAATTAACGGAAGTTAGAGAAATTTTAGATAAACTACAAACCACCGTTTTGGCTGTTACGGAGACCTGGTTGGGACCAGATATGGAGGATACTATCCATATACCTGGATACGACTTTCTAGGTCGACCCAGAGTGGGAGGTAGAGGAGGGGGAGTGGGCTTTTTTGTAAAAGAGGATCTAAATTACCAGCAATACTGTCCCCTCGGAAACTCAAGCAAACATAGTACCTATGAGAGTCTATTCATTAAAGTCCAGCTTAAAAAATGTTCTCAAATCATAGGAGTTATTTACCGTTCCCCGGGGCAAGACCTCAAGGATTTCAATGAGGAATTTGAGGAACTAGTTTCGTGTATCAGGAATAAATCAAAGGATGCTATACTGTTAGGAGACTTTAATATAGACTTGTTAAAAATTAATGAACATACTGAAACAAATAAATTTTACAATTTTTTAATATCCTCTTATTACCTTCCGGCTATAACCAAACCTACCAGGATTACTGATAGTTCTCATTCTCTAATAGATAACATCTTCTGCAGTTCTTGGTCCAAGCTAGTAACCTCCTCGATCCTGGTGTCGGATTTGTCTGACCATTTCCCCGTTTTTGCCTCCTTTTCTTTAGAGACGCCTAAAGCAAGGAGTGACCGAAGAGACGCACGTTTAGTGAACGAGGAAGGTTTATCCCAATTTAAGCGAGCTCTTTCGGAAGTGAACTGGGACCCAGTTTACAAATTGTGCAGAGATGGGAACCCTAATAAAGCTTATGACCTGTTTATAGAAGACTATAGTAAAATGTATGATAATGCGTTCCCAATTAAAACTGAGACAAGAACGGGAAGGAACCGATTTAGACAGCCATGGATGACTCCTGGCTTATTAAAGTCCTGCCAGAAGAAGACTCGTTTATATTCCAAGTTTCTTAAAAATCCGAACCTAGAAAACAAACAAAAATTTGTGACTTATAGGAACAAATTTAAAGCAATTAGAGTAAGTGCAGAAAAAAACTACTATGCCATAGAATTTCATAGGCACCACACTGATTTAAAAGCAACCTGGAAACTTGTAAGATCGGCCATGCATCTAGAAACTAGAGATACCAAAATTAACCTCCTAATAATAGATGGGGAAAAAATAGAGGACTCTAGAATAATAGCGAATAAATTTAACAATTACTTTTTAACTATAGCGACAGACCTAGCTGAGAAACTTCCAGAAGCTTCTTGTTCCTTTGAGGAATACATGCCTCCCTCTCTGAAGGAGTCTATGGGGTTAACGTTAACCACTCCCGAGGAGATTATGGACATAAGCAGGCTCATCAAGAAAACTCACTCCAGGGGAGCTGACGACATCGACCCCTATATTGCTACTCCCAATCTAAAACTGGTTATCCATCCTCTTACCGAAATCATTAATTCTTCCCTCACTCTTGGTATAGTCCCTAATAAGTTAAAGATAGCTAAAGTAATCCCTATTTTTAAAAAAGGAGATAAAGAGAGTCTAGGTAACTATCGACCAATCTCAATACTCCCTTACTTCTCCAAATATCTTGAAAAAATAATGTATAATAGACTCAATAGCTACATTACAAAGATGAAGATTATACATCATTCCCAGCACGGCTTCCAACAAGGACATTCTACATTCATGGCCTTGTTAGATATGGAAGACCGAATTACTAAAGCTATAGATAATAATGAATATTCGGTGGGCATATTCCTGGACTTGGCTAAGGCCTTTGACACGGTCGACCACAAAATTCTCTTGAAAAAGCTCCAAAACTATGGAATAAGGGGAACACAATTAAAATGGTTCTACAGCTATTTCGATAATCGCAGCCAAAGGGTCGTCTGTAACGGGGCCTCGTCAGAGATAGGAAACATTACCTACGGAGTCCCCCAGGGCTCAAACCTTGGACCCCTCCTTTTCCTGATATACATAAATGACTTAGCTAAAGTTTCTGATACCCTTTATTATATACTTTTTGCCGATGATACTAACATTTTCTTCTCCCATGAGTCTAGTTTGGTTCTTATGGAAACTATAAACGCCGAGTTATCAAAAGTCAGCAACTGGCTCCTAGCAAATGGTCTAACTCTAAATTTAGATAAATCAAATTTCATTCTATTTACGTCCCATAGAAAGGCCCACCCCCTGGACCTTAAATTGAACTTTGACGGGAAGGCAATTACTCAAGTGGAATCCACAAAATTCTTGGGTGTGCTGGTTGACCAGCACCTAACTTGGAAAAACCACATTAGTTATATAGCGCAGAAATTAGCCAAAAACATAGGAATACTAAATAGAATTTCATATTTACTACCCAAAACTATAAGGCAACAATTATACTATACTTTAATTTATCCTTATCTCACGTACTGTAATATAATTTGGGCGTCGAATTACGACTCGAGGCTACTTAAATTGGTATTACTGCAAAAGAAAGTACTCAGGATAATCGCTGGGGCAGACAGACGCGCCCATACAGGACCCCTATACGTAGATTTAAAACTCTTAAAAATAGACCAAATCAGAGCCCTCCAGATAGGGAAATTCCTTTACCAATATGAGCACAATCTGCTACCAGCGTCCTTTGAAGGGTACTTCACTTTAGGCTCGCAGGTTCACGCCTATCAAACAAGAAATGCTCACACGTACCGCCCTGACAGGGCGCGTACAAATTTACGAGGGTTTAGCATTAAATCTTCAGGCCCTAAGCTATGGAAATCAATCCCTCAGGTTATCCGCTCCACTACCACTTATTATGCTTTCAAAAAAAATCTTAAAGAATTTCTACTTGGTTCGTGATCACCTGGATCTATACCGAGGAAGTCCCAAATGTGGCCCCACTCAGAAAGGTTCTGGTACATTCTGTTCGGTGGGTGTGTGCGCGGCGTGGGGGTGCGGGGAGGTCGGCTGAATGGCCTCTGGCGCGAGTTAAATTTAGTTAAGAATAGTTAAGATTACCTAGATGGTTATTTTTTTTTCTTTTTAGTTATGCTCTTCTCGAATTTCTTTCTTTTCTTCTTTAATCTTTTTTCTCTGCTTTTCTTCCTGATTCTTATCTTAATTTGTCTTGATAATTTACATGTATAGGCGGCCCGTCAGCGGGACCTTAGTCCCTTTGGGTCTTCCTTTTGCCTTCCTAGATTCCTTACGAAATGATATATGTGTATGTGTTAAACTGTCAGGAATGCAATAAAAGACATTGAATTGAATTGAATTGAATAGATAGATAGATAGATAGATAGATAGATAGATAGATAGATAGATAGATAGATAGATAAAAGGGCTTCAGTGGGACGCTAGATGTCGCTGGAGCCCCAGAGTCTCAGTGGATCGATTTGGTGACGTGACGATTGTCATTAGCGGAATAGTTCCATCAATTGACGGACCACTGGACCATTGATGGAACGATAGATAGACACATACACAGACGAACAGATGGAGAGACAAATGGGCGAATGGAAAGGCGCAAGGCAGATCGAGGCAGACCCTTCCTGCATCTGATTCTCCCACTAATCCTTCCCGCATCCGATCCTCCTCACCCGTCTCTCCCACCTTCCATTCTCTGTCTGTATGTCTGTCTGTCTGTCCATCTCTTTCTCACTTTCCTCTTCCTGCCAAGAGACGAGGACTGAGAGTGAGTGAGAAAGATGAAGGGAAAGAAAGAGGAGGCGGAAAAATTCAGACAGAGAAACAGATGGGCAAGGTACAGACAGACAGACAGACAGACAGACAGACAGACAGACAGACAGACAGACAGACAGATAAACAGACAGACAGACACACATATACACAGACACACACATAGCCAGACATATAGACAGACAGAGAAAGCAAGAGGCCAGATCGTGACAAATGAACGAACAGATGAGAACAAGACACACAGATCCGAAACAAGAGAAGGACAGACAAATAAACGGACGAACTGTCTACCCCCATCTCCTACCGGCTAACCCATCCTCTACCGACTACCCCCATTCCCTACCGACTACCCCCATTCCCTACACTCTAGGCCACCGTCACACGGGATTCTCGGGGGAGGGAGCCACCAGCCCAGCTTTTATCTCCAATCGTTTCCATGTCAAACACGTTCGATCGTTGTTAACGGTCTGCTTGTTTTTCCAGGCGGTAAGACCATCCCACTGCACCCAATAACCGCTTCTACGGAGGTGGATAATGATCCTCTTGGTCCTACTAGAGCCATCTGCACTTCAGTACCCTGTTGACATCAATGGAGCGGAAAGAGATCCGACGTCGTGTTGTACTCTTCAAGTTCTCTGAAATGCAATCGCTAATAATAGAAGAACTTATATAGCGCCAGTTTTATTATTATCCAATCTAATCTAATCTATTGTGACATCGATAGCGTCGTTATCATAGACGGGGTAGATTTGTGAAACACGGTAGTTGATTACTCAGACCTAGACCCCAGAGTCAGTCGCTAAGGAATAACCGACTGACTTGATGAGTTAGCGACTTACTTAACGAGGTAGTCACTGGCCGAAGACGTTGAAACCAATGTATTTTCAACGATACGTTCCCTTACGACTGGTTTTACAAAGTGGTTTTACAGACATCACTAGGGCAGGTAGTAAGTAAAGAACTGGTGACGTTATGTCGACTGATTGTTATACCGTTAATCTGTTGCACTGTGACTCGTACCTTATAAGCAAGTGTTGCTCCTGTTCTGCTGCTGATGTCATCGTCAAAAATCGAAACTATGAGACCGCAATTCAAACAATAAGCAAAATATTGACGTGAATGAAGTCGCTCGCAGTCGATAACTTAGCAACTGGTTTCGACTTGAGAGTTTAGCGGCGGTCGATGGGGCTTTTCCGGGGAATAGTTATAGAGAGCACTCGCTTTGTTCAACCTCCAACTCATGAGACAGTCGTTAATCTAATATTATCTAATAAAGTCTGATTTATTTATATGCTCAACCTTCAATTCTCTTTCTCTGTCTACGTCTCTCTGTCTCTGTCTCTCCCTTTCCCACTGTCTGTCTATCTGTCTCTGTCTGTCTGTCTGTGTGTCCGTCTGTGTGTGTGTCTCTCTCTCTCCAACCCTTCCTCCTTCGCTGACCCATCCGTCTGTCCGTCCCACTCATACTGCCTATCATCCTACCTCTGTCTCCCTGACCGCTCCACGACGCGAGCGCGTTGCGGGCTTCAGGCGAGGTCCTGCCGTGACCGGTAGCCTAACATCGCCGCTGCTGCCTGGACCTTATATACGACACACGCCCATCAGATGTACACAAGGCGATCGTTTTATTGAACGTTGCTTGGCTTTCTCTCTTTCGCTTCAACCATTCGCGTAAGTACTGTTCTAAACGGCGCTGTGATTTAATTAGTCGCAATCGTAATTTATGTAATTACAATTGTAATAACAGATTTACATCTACATGTCTCTCTAACGAAACAGGAATCAGCCTATTACTCACGAATGTCTGCGTTAGAAGTATATATAGCATCTTGTGCATCTGTTATAAAGGTGTTTCTTGTAAACTAGTTCTAACGTTACTACACGTACTTACTTCAAAGCGACATCTTTTGACACCCTGGTCAGTATGACTTTGATTTAACCTTTTCGTAGTTTATGTTGCTCTGGTATGAATCCGAAGTTAGAATTAGATTTAGTGTGTAACTGTGTATGATTGTAAAATTCGGATCCATACGGCAATAGACATCAGAAGATGTCGCTCTTCCACATCTGGTCTCCGTGGCAATCGGTCTCCATTTGGTATTATGGACAAACCCTCTAACTCGACGCAGTGCTCGTGAATAAGCTTGTGCCTGCGCTTAGCATTTGAGTGGCGCTTTAGAAATTGGCAGTTTACTACTACGATGGCCAAACACTAACTTCGCGTAGTAACTTTAAATTTGCTGCTGACATAACACACCTTTAAAACAGTTTTTAGCATGCTATATATAATCAGTTTCACACAGTAGATTAATCGACCATAATTTTCTCTTGTATTTTTGCTAAACTATCTTATATTGACGTCTTTAAATTATAAAAATAATTATATTGATATTATATTGTTATTATAGAACAGTTGACGTCGATAGGAATTTTTTGCTATATTCATCGTTAGTTTTTAACGACCGATTAAGCGCAAAGGACGGCTGTATTAACAATATCGCTTATCTCATTTCGTTTCCTACTCATGGGCGACCGCTGGAATGTTTGTAGGGGGTTGTAAGGGGCAGCAAAATTACGTTTTTCAATGGATATTTATAAACACAGAAACCATGACAACTTTAAAAATAAATAATGGTTAAGGAATTTACCTGAATAATTAGGTGTTTTTTCGCATTGAAAATCGTGTTGCAACTTTTTTAATAATCATAATAATGAAACGATTTTCTTTTCGTAACATATATGTGCAAAATCCAGGCTTGTAACAGGCGTGTACACTGTACAGATTCCCACATTAAAATAAAACTGAAACGGCACGACGTTGCATCTATTCCAGACTGATATCCTAACTTCAAATTGGCAGCTAATGGAGTACGTCACGCATGACACTGCAATGTGAGCCTTGATCATGTAATAGTTTCAGTTTAACGACACTGATAATAATCATTGGCGTCGCCCTCCTCTTTCGTCCTGGCTTGGGACTGGCACTACCAGAGTTTGAGCAGTCGCGGAATTAGTCTCGATCAATAATACATCAACATCTTTATATAGCATGGGTTGACACCGTTTTAAAGGTGTCTAAAGATAGCGCTCTAAAAAACATAGGCTGAATCTCTGCCTTACAGATTGATCTTCTGGATGTTGAACTGCGCATTAGTCTACGATATTCTCTCCTTTTATAGCCTCCATTTCGAATATGCATTCACTTTCTCGATCACTTACTTACCAAGGTTCTGTCCTTGGCCCCATTCTGTACTTACTCTACACAGCTGACATACCTTCTATATTTACTAAACACTTTACCTCTGGTCACCTTTATGCAGATGACGTTCAGATCTTTGTCCAAGGCCCATCCTCTCAGCAGATCTCCCTTGTTGGATCCATTCATTCCCTCTCACATGATCTCCACTCTTGGATGTCATCAAATCGACTTAACCTTAACTCTTCTAAGACCCAACTGATCTGGTTTGGCACTAAACAGCAACTTTCTAAACTTGATATCCCACTTCTGTCTTCAATATACCCTGCTTTTTCATTTTCATCCAGTGTTCGGGATTTGGGTGTCACCCTTGATAGTACCCTCTCGTTTTCTGAACACCTCTCCCACCTGACACGTTCCTGTTTCTATCATCTGAGGCGTTTGAGGGCTGTAAGAAGATCAGTTTCTCCTTCAGTGTTCACTACCATGGTCCATGCCTTCATTTGCTGCCGCATTGACTATTGCAATTCATTGTTTGCTGGGCTCCCTAAAGCGCGCCTTTCATCTCTGCAGTCTGTTCTGAATGCGGCTGCCAGGCTCATTGCCCGTTTTCCTCGCTTCTCTCACATAACTACCTTTATGACTGATGTACTTCACTGGCTTCCTGTTGCTTCCCGCATCCAATACAAGGTTCTTCTCCTGGTCTCTAGGACTCAACTGGGAAAAGCTCCTAAATACCTCTGTGACCTAATGCGCAAACCTCTATCTGCTCTGTCTTCCCGCCCTCTTCGGTCTGTGACCGCTTTGATCTGCTTGTCCCTCGCGCAAGGACTTCGATGGCTCAGCATCGTGCTTTTGCCATCCTTGGCCCTTCCCTTTGGAATGACCTGCCCCCCTCTCTCCGTAGCAAGATATTGCTTGGGATCTCGCCTTCTTCTCTCCGCTGCCTAAAGACCTTTCTTTTCCCTCGGGGCTGACACGCTGGGAGCGCCTCTGAATAGTCTATGCTGTGAGAGGCGCTTTATAAATAATCATATAAGATAAGATAAGATAAGATAAGACGTTGTGTAGCAACGTCAAAAAGCTGTTAGCATTAAACACCTTTAAAATATGCAAAATGAGGCTATAAATAAGAACGCGTTGATTGTAAAATAGTTTCGTCATTCTATGGCGGTGATCTAAACGTGGTGACACTAAAATAGTCGTTGCAAAAACTCTTTAAAAACGATTATAAACTGTGCTATATATCTAAAACTTCCACTACATGTACAAACAGATCAATAGTTCAGTGAGAACAATAGAAACGGCGTTTCATGGCACAAGATATTAGAGAATGGAACTGCTTGGACTCAAGAGCTGTGAAGGATTTCCAGAGCTGAACAAGCAATGCAAATTGTCTCCTTATTAAAAGAGGTTTTATTATTACAGAGATATAACTCTATTACTTTTTTCTACAATTATTTTTTTTATATATTTTTATTATTGATATTACTATTATTATTATAATTATTACTATTGTTACTATTACTATTACTATTATTATTAGTACAATTATTCACTACTATTAATAATATTTTCGTTATTATTAGTATAATAAGTATTATTGTTAAATCACATATTTGCAGAATGCATGAATGCATCATTCCTTTCATATTTCTACATGCAGTCTGTTTGTCTGGCTATCTTCCTGTATCTCTCTCTATCTCTGTATCTCTCTTTGTATCAATCTCGAGGTCTTCACTCTAATCGCATTCTCTTCCGCCCGTTATAAATCTCTATCGTGCGATTATTAATTAACTCCTTCCTTGATTACAATTACTATTAATAGAACTTCTTCCTATCACCAGAATAAAGGCACCGCGTGATCTTCATAATTAAGTCGCGGCGCCTTTGTCGGTTGCGAGTGAGCCCTTTGATCAGTGCCGCCAATCTCTTTGATGTTCCGACGCCGAAAGTTAACTTAGTTCCGATGTGGGTCTTTGGTGACCTTCGCCACATCCCTTTCGTTAATTCTGGTGAATTTGCTAATCCTGCCAACATGGAGAACGGCCGACCTGCAGGTAAACTGGCAGGTTGCGAGAAAAGCAGCCTCTTACACTCCTCTTTTAAATCTCTTATGTGCAATATAAATACAATAAACTGCGCATTCTTTAGACACCTTCTTTAAAGACAAATTGGCAAACTAATTCAAAGTAGACTACTGATCTTTTTAATATGACCATAATCTCTGACAATTGAAGGGCTTGCCTCAATAACCAGGTATGTCGACATACCTGGTTTATGTGAAAAAGTATGCCAGCGTGCGTGGAATATTGTATTATATATACCCTGCAAATTTGGTGCAAATCTGATTATTTTTGAATTGGCTTTTGGATAAAACAGTTTGTCGACATATGGTATTTAGCAGCCGGCAGCATTACGCCAATGCAATAACCCGGTATGATAACAAAAAATTTCGTTTTTTCCTGTAATCTTTGTATTAAAACCGGTGCAATAATCAGGTTATTTGACATACCCGGTTATTGTCTCTTACTTACTCTACAATTCACTAATTTTGCGGTGTTTTTTTCTTACTGTAATGTTACTATGATGACTTACCTTCTTATTGCACGATTAATTTGTACTGTGTACTAGTCACCATTTGGTACAAGAATAAGGTATGTCGACTAACAGCAGACGATTTTTGCTTCATACTGGGTTATTGAGTGTCAATAACCAGGTATGAAGCAAAATATCGTGAAAAAAGCCTTAACGTTATCTTTTGCATTGCATTATGTAACAATTTCGTGAAAGACAGTAATAACTCACATGGTGCTTGAAACAGCTTGTCGATATCTCGTAAAATGGCTTAGATACAACAGTTTGAAGTGTCAAATCTTTGGAGCCATTTTCCCAAAACTAAAAAAATCCAACATACCTGGTTATTGCTGCAAGCCCTTCAATTGTAAGCGTATCGGCACTGCTCGTTTCTAAAAGTGCCAGTTCCAAGCCTGGAGAAAGGAGAAAGGCGACGCTAATGATCTTTGCTATGACACAGTGTCGTTAAATAGCAACTAACCAACCACCAGTCCCGTATGCACCTCTTTTAAAAGTTCCATTCGCCTTATTAGTAAAATCAGAGGACACGACTTTACGCTAATTTTTTCATTTAAATGTCCATGCCAATTGTGTCAGGAAATGCCGGTCCAAAGTCTGGGGAAATAAGGAGGAAAATTTCAACGGTTTTCGTTTCCATGAGGTGTCGTTAAACTATGGATCCAGGCTTCAAGAAGAAAAGTCATCGTTATTTCTGTTTTAATAGGTAATTGGCGCAAATATCTAAACAATCTGACCTTACCTCAACTTACCCATTTTAACGGGATCCTAAAACACCCTACCCTACTCTAACAAACTTTGCCTCACAACTAACGGTCTTCGCATCTCACCCAATCCTCACCCTACGCTACTCTACCCCATGGAAGAGGAAGACCATCACCATCCACACCTCTCTTATTAAGGCTTTCAATCTCCCATTATGTAAAAGACGACGATTGGCTTTTCTTTATACACCTCTTTAAAATCTCTGAATTTTCATATAAGAATAAGTAGTCCTCAAATTATTCCTTAACTAAAACTTGGCTACGTTTCAGGGTGTGCGCCTTTCTCTCAGCACGATCGTTCGTATCCTAGCAACCGTTACCCCGACGACGATCGCCATGCACGCGTTGCTGTGGCAACGATATCGTCGCGCAATGACACCAGCGGCGATGAACGCCACTGAAATCTCCGCCGTAACCATGACAACCGACCCCGGGGACGTGGCAACGAACTACGTCAGCAATGCCATGGCAACGGACGTCCCGGAGTTCTTCTACCCGGGCGCGAGGGAGCTGCGGGCGTTTCACGACTGGTACATCCACCTCCACGGTTACCTAGCTACGGTCGTCTGCGTGTTCGGGATCGTTGCTAACCTACTGAACATCGTCGTTCTGACCCGTCGTAACATGATCTCCCCCACCAACTGCATCCTCACGGCCCTGGCCCTCTCCGATGGTCTGACGATGGTCGCCTATCTGCCCTTTGCGCTGCGATTCTATGTCCTCTATGGAACGGAAACGTCGCCAGAGCGGAACAGCCTGGAAGCGATACGGTTCATGCTTTTCTATGCCTGCTTCAGTGTTGTCGTTCATACCGTCTCCATTTGGCTGACCGTCACGCTCGCCGTTTTCAGGTAACACATCGTATTCGTTCATTCGTTCATTCATTCGTTCGTTCATTCGTTCTTTCGTTCTTTCGTTCATTCGTTCATTCATTCATTCGTTCGTTAATTCAATCAGTGAGTGAGCGAGTGAGTGAGTCGGTGAGTTAGTCAGTCAACCACACCGATCAACCACTCATCACCAACTCATCCATCAGTCAACCAGTCACCAATCGATCAGTCGATCAAACATTCCGATCAGCAACCTGTCAGGGAAGATCGATCAGAGGCCAGACACTATCGATCTCTGACCTTCGACAAAATGATCGATGCCATCATTTCATCATTCGAAAAGCGTTTCAAATGGAGGGGGAAGGGAGCGAGTGTTCTTTGTTCCCGGACAAGAAGCAAAACAGTGAAAGAGGAAAGGATGTCCATTACTGATAACGATGAAGTGGGATACGGTAGCCAAGTGGTTAGAGCGCTCGTCTTGTAACTCGGAGAGCATGGGTTCGATCCTAATAATAACCAATAATCATAATCCCAAATTTTTGAAATCCTAAGGGATTACAGTTAACTCAGGATTAAAAAGGTAATAACAAAACTAACAACAGTGACAATAACTTCAATAATAACAACAATAATTTTAAAAAATAATTTTGACTATAATAACAGAAATGATCACAATAATAAAAACAATGATGATAACAACAATAATAGTAATGATAATAATGGTAACAATGGGGTGCCCCAGTTAGCGGGCTTTCAGCCCTTCGGGGCATCCCATTAGAAATGCACTTGTACATTAAATTTTGTTTCCTGTGTTTGTCATATGAATTTGATGTGTGTGTTCTAATAAAATACATTTGATTTGATTTGATTGGAACAACAATAATAACAATAATGACAAAAGTAGCAAGAGTAATAACAATAACAGCAATAATAACAATAATAACAATGTTTCTTCCGTAGGTATGTCTTCATCCGTTTCCCTAGACATGGTTCGATCTGGTGCAGCCTTCGTCGATCTAAACTCGCTGTCTTCCTCGTCAACCTCGTCACCCTAATCGTCTGTATACCCAACTTCGTCACGATCAGAGTCCAGGGCAAGTCCTTCGACGACGAGCACCCGCACACCCTCCTCCACCAACACACAAACCTCTCCAGCAATAACAGCGCCACTCCTCTCATCTGGATCGTCGAGTTCAAGGAGGACTCGGACCGCGACGTCCTCGTCAAGAACCTCAACTTCTGGATCCAGGCACTCCTCGTCAAACTGGTTCCCTGCGTCGGACTGACCATACTGAGTCTCCTGCTCGTTCGGACGATGAAGGTTGCCGAGAGACGTCGCAAGAAACTCCGCTGCAACAACCCCGCAACCGGAAGTGGCAAGGAGGAGACGTCACGTGACCGGAAGACGAACCGTACGACGCGCATGCTCCTCGTGGTCGTCGTCCTCTTCCTCATTACCGAGTTTCCGCAAGGGATCATTAATTTACTGAGCGGGATCGCGACGACTAATTTCGTCATCGAGGTCTACATGACCCTCGGTGACCTCCTCGACATCCTCGCTCTCATCAACAACGGAATCAACTTCATCCTCTACTGCACGATGAGCAAGCAGTTCCGGGACACGTTCTTCTGCGTCTTCCTGCCGTGCGGGACTTCCGGTAGGGGAGGGGTCAATGGGGTCACGGCCAGCGCTACGAGGACTACGGTCGAGTGATGGCGCCACTCGGTTCCGAAATAGGGCAGTCTCTAGTTCTGGGTCAGGGCAATCCAGTACTACGTCAGGGCGATTCGTTATTAGGTCAGGCCATCCAGGTCTACGTCCCTGCAATGCACTTCCGGATCAGTTCAATCGAGTTCAGCAAGAAGGGCAGTTCAACGTCGGCAAGAGGAATTTCAATTCTGGGTCAGGTCAACCCATTTGCTGTTTACGGCCGATTCCTGCTGAAGGAAAATCAATGCCAAGTTCCTTTCACGTCGCGAACTCGTGTATACCTAGTCGCTTCATAACGTTTGTTGGACTTAGGTTGTAAGCTCATGTACAGGATATATGTACAGATCATATCGTTTGATAGGTTTTAAATGTGCCAGATTAATAAACTGTTACATGCATACATACGTACATCATGCATAAATGCATTCGTATATATATATATATATATATATATATATATATATATATATATATATATATATATATATATATACTTGCGATTTACGGCCCAGAGGCTGGAAACTCTGCATCTTTAGGGTACGCACGTTAGAATTAGGTTTAGACTTAAAAATTGCGCTAAATTAATGTCTAGAAATACACATCGGTAGAATAATTAGCTACGACGTATTGTTGTTAAATATTCCTAGTATTAAAGTACGTCAACGGAAAAGTTTAATAATATCCTGTTAAATACACATGACTAAATACATACACACATACATACATACATGCATACATACACACATACATACATACATACATACATACATACATACATACATACATACATACATGCATACATACACACATACATACATACATACATACATACATACATACATACATACATACATACATACATACACACATACATACATACATACATACATACATACATACATACATACATACATACATAAATACATACATACATATGTACATACATGCATGCATACATGCATGCATACATACAAAGAGAGTGTAAGGCATGGACATAGGAATAGACAGACAGAGAGAAACGAGAATGAAGCAAACACAGACAAGAGCAAGAGAACGGACAAAGACGCAGCAATACTTACAGACACACAGATGGAGACAGAAGCACAGACAGCGGAACAAACACGAGGGCAAATGGAAAACCGCAGAGATAATCTTGAACAGTCGCCATTATCTTGAAGCACGTAGCCGATCAATTCAATTCTAATCCCGCAGCAAATCCCAAAGAACTCAGCACAAGATCCAGCCACTCACTACTCGGGGCCAACGTACAGCCCGACCCTTGATCTACCCTGCGGCTGGGCTTAGGCCCTCTTGCTTCTAGATGACCGACCAAGGAATAAACAACACCCCCACGACGAAATCCCGGACTTGGTCCCCATTTCCGCCATGTTGTTGCTTTCAGCTCGACGTAACAAACAACCTCTGAACGTTATCAGTCACGTCCAAGACGCCCATAACTCAGTTATCTCTAGCATCCCTGGTAGGCGGTCGTGTTCGCCAGCCTGTGGTAAGGGAGACACGGCGTAGAAGAAAGCGATTGTTAGTAACCGTGGACAATGGCCCGTTGTCAGATTTAATGGCCTGACCACTTGTCAATTATTCCCGTGGTGAATGCGAGGCTTGGTCAGCGTGAGACGTGATGTGCGATGTTGGTCGGTAATAAGCTGTCACTTTAAATTACACGACTAGACTATACATCTATTATATGCATTTACGTATGTATGTGTGTGTGTGTGTGTGTGTGTGTATATATATATATATATACACCTATCAATGCATGTGTGTATGTACGTATGTGTATGTGTTTGTGGGCATGAACTTGTGCATGTATGTATGCATGCATGTATGCATGGGTGTATATATTCATGTGTGTATGCTTGAATGTATGTATGAATGTATGTACAGTATACACATGTGTATGTATGTGTGTTTACGTGTGTATGCATGTATGCATGCATGTGTGTATTTGTGAATGTACGTATGTGTGCATGTCTGTAAGTGTGTGTATGTATGTATATGTGTATGTGAGTGTATATATGTATGTATGTATGTATGTGTTGTGTATGTATATTTTGAAGCTTATGCTGAACCACGGCTGACATTTTGATGCCTTTTACGAAAACATCTTCGTTTATCGTCCGCTCGTCTTTCACCGGAAGTCGACGCCATGCCACCGGAAGCGGAAGTTCTTCGGGCGACATCTTGCGGCTTTCCATCAGAGGTCACGTGACACTGTTTCTCTCAACGCCGGATGGTGTCGTCATCATCATTGTCACCAATAACAATAGCAACAACGTTATCATATTGATCTGGTCGCGTCCTCCCTTGGTGTTTGTCTTCTTAAGTTCTATGGACACGGTAGCCGACTGGTTAGAACGTTCGCCCTAGACACCTTTAAAACGGTGACAACCAGTGCTATATAAGGATGGGAGGCAATAGGCGACTGAAGACATTTAGATAGGTTACTCTTAGACACGTTTCTCCATCTCCTCCCCTTCATTCTTCCCTCGGTGGCATTTCTTAGGCGTGAGGGACTCACTCCTAAGAAATGTCATCGAGGGAACAATGGAGGCGTGGACGACCAGGGGAGGACCAAGGCAGATGATGCTGAATCGAATGATGAAAGAGAAACGTCTGTATCTTGTGTCAACCGCTATTTAAAAGTTACCATGTGAGAAAGGCAATGACCATTAGGGTGGTCCACAGACACATGGTAAAAAATAAAGTTCAAGCGAGAAACCAGGCCACCCTCTCAGTTTTTTAGACCTATCAATAGTATTATTGAGACAAAATTTCAGCTTCCAATTCCAATTGGAAGACGATGCTCATGGACTATATTACTTTGTCATATACCGATAAATAGACATTAATTGTGGGGGAGAGCTGTACTTGTGGGGGAGAGCTGTACTTGTGGGGGAGAGCTGTACTTGTGGGGGAGAGCTGTACTGCTACCACACGCGTCCACAGGTGGCGGATAGTGGAACGACCTCTAGATATAGAGGCTAGCTGCGAAATAAGCAGGTATACCCTGTCGAATAAGCAGTCGCGGACCAACAGCGGCAAGGCTATCAGGGCGCGGTATGGGATGTGGGTGGCACCGCATCCTATGATAAAAGCTGCAGATGCTCTATGACGGTCATGTGACAAGGCGAGTACAGGCCGCCTTTAAATAAGCCTGAAGCCCTCGCTGCCTTGCGAGTAGGTGCTTGCACCAAAGGCTAGGTTCCAAACCGAAAGGGGTTGACGTCAGGAAGGGCATCCGGTTGTGAAACTTTGCTCCAAAATTTTCTATGGATCTTCATGAAGAGAAGGATCCGAGTGGCTGACCCCTCTCCAAAGAGGGATTAATTCGAGCCTGAAGGGAAAGAAGAAGAAGAAGAAGATAAATAGACATTAATTGCAGAAATGAGTGTGTTGAGCATACAAATGCATTTTATTTCAAGATAGATCAAATATTACTGTAATTTGACAACATATGTAATACAAGAACAGTTAGACAGATGGAACTGTAAAATTTCAGAAGGTTTAATGAATTGCAGATGTCCAAAAATGCCAAAAACATCGTCCAGTCCATGAAAATCGAATGTCGATTGTTCTTGTTTTATAATTTCGACACCTGTTACAGTATTTGACTCTAGAAACTGCAAGGCTTTGCAAGCACTGCGTCAACAGCAGCCTTCTTTATTGTGTGAGTGAGAACAGCTTTCATATTTGCTCGACCACTTGGAGAAGAAAGTGCTTTTCTTCTTCATCATTAGTGATGAGTCAGTAGAATTCCTTGAAGAACTTCACACCCTCTCAGCCGCGTCATTCACCATTCCCAACTGCTGAATTATCTATCTACCTTGCTTATAATCCTCATTCTCGATCCATTTCTCTGGTTTAAGTGTAAAAAATCACTCATCTTCAGGTGTGACAGTAGTGTCAGTGCTCACTGGGTTGTAAAATCACCCAGAAAACCCTCCTTCAGTACCTTAGCATCACTTCTCACCTTCTTTCACCAGGCTTTGCAGTCATTCTGTCGACAATCTTCATTTTATCTCTTACAGGAAGTTGGTCTTGCAGTCATTCTGTCGACAATCTTCATTTTATCTGTTGTAACGGGAAGTTGGTCTGAGAACATTGCCAGACCTACAGCCTCGTCTGAAAGGTACCACAAGTGGTTTTCTAGGACCTTCCTGGCAGCAACGCTAACCTAACAGTCAATAGACTCATATTGTCCTAGACCAATCTAAAGTGACAGATCTTGTTCTGGAGCTTCAGCAGCAAGTGGGTCTTTGTCCAAGCCTTTGGGTAAAACAGGGCACCAAACTTAAAAATCAATGAATCGGAGTTTCTTCTTGAATAGATCAGGTTGATCGCGAAAAAGGCAGATTTTGATTGCAAACAGTAACGTGGCCATCCAATGTGCATGGTGAATTGGCCTAGGGCTCTGCAGTGAATTATTGAAGACTGACTTCCAAGGAAAACCACTGTCAGCTCAATGAGCTCTTGGTAGTACTGTTGTCTCTGATCTCTGAATCTGACTTTCTTTCAGCAAACTCCTTGAGAAAACTGATGCTGTTTCATGGGGGGCTGCAGTGCGGGATATGACTTCCAGTCCTCGGAAGTTGACACGTGTCACACCTTCCCAGCAGCTTTAAATCTCTTGAAGATTGGAATTTATGGAGAACAGGTGGACTGCAGCACAAGGTGAATACTTTGGCTAAAATCAATTCCATTACATGATGACGGCAGCCCAACCACAAGAGCTCTCAGCTTATTTGTCTTCCAGCAGAACACACAATCCGTTGAAATGCCCAGTGTTGACAGACATTGTATCAAAGCTCAAGGCTTGAACCTTGTCAACTGTGAGCTTTCACAACTTCAGAAGAATATGAACGACCATGAATTCATTGCATCCTGTCCCAAAGGCTAATTTGGGCACAAAGAGGAGCTTACTCACACCGTCACCGGAAACCAGCACTGGCAGGTGGTCTACATTTCCTGCTCCAAAGATCTTAGGCAGGGTTTACCCAACCCAGTGTAGTACCAGTGGCTAATCTGGTACAAATTCAGATCTTACAGCTTCAGCATGCTGTAGCCTGGCTTTCTTACGCACTCTGTTACGCGAAAGTGGCAGGGCAGAAGAATCACAGTCAAGCGCTGCAGCAATTGTAATGTAAAAATTCGCTTCTGAAAACATGTCAGCCCAAAACACAGGAGGTAGGCACCATGACCTTCAACAAGAACTGTACACTTTTTGTTTCAAGTACCAGTAAGTAAGTAAGTCTGATAACACAACAGAAACTATTTCAAGCTCATCTGCATGATAAGTGTTGACCAAGTTATACGGCATCGAGATTTACAGCAAATACTACTATATGGTAATATTTATTTGTCATTGAGCACCATCTTCCAGTTGGAATAGGAAGCTGAAATTTTGTCTCAATAATACTATTGACAGATGTAAAAAACTGAGAGGGTCGCCTGGTTTCTAGCTTGAACTTTATTTTTTGGACCACACTAATGACCATCTGCAATAAATTGGACGCGTTCATTTTTTATATATTTATAGCACCTTTTACACCGTTTTAAAGGTGTTTTAAATTTATCAATTTTAAAGTTGCTACCAAACGTAAGTAACTAAGAAAGTGATCGAAAGAAAGAGAGAGTGAGTGAGTTAATGATTGGGTATTTAATTAAAGAAGTAGGCTTTATTGTCTTACATTGTACACAACGATTACATGCATATTTGAAAGGAATCAACAACAGGAGCGGATATTGTAGATATACATTCACAACTTATTATTTTTTTGCCCCAAGGTACATATGATCCTTTGGGGATTTAAATATTAATTAAAATGAGTAAATCATCTGGAACGGCCTATTATTATTATTATTATTATTATTATTATTATTATTATTATTATTATTATTATTATTATTATTAAAGCAGGGGATAGAGTAGTGGTAACACTAATGGCCAGGAGAGCATAAGGAACGCGGATCGATTCCCGTAACCCCCTCTAGGGCTGCGCCTTGCATGGCTGCCAAACCTTATGTTTAATTATGATATTGATTGCACTTTCATGTTTCAATGTAATCTTACTGCGTCTGTCGGTTTGAAATAATAAAGAATATAATTACTATTATTATTATTATTATTATTATTATTATTATTATTATTATTATTATTATTATTATTATTATTATTATTATTATTATTATTATTATTATTATTATTATTATTATTATTATTATTATTATATAGCTCCTGTTCAGATTGATAGCGACTATTGTCAATTATTCATTCATTTATTCATTTGATATGTTCTCCAAGAGCTCTGTTTCTGTCTGTCTGTCTGTCTGTCTGTCTGTCTGTCTGTGTGTCTGTCTGTCTGTCTATGTGTGTGTGTGTCTGTCTGTCTGTCTCTCTCTCTGTCCTTCACGATAATATATAAGTAGTGGAACACTGTATACAATTGGTAACAGCGTTCGCCTTGAAATGCAGAGAGTAAGGGTTCGATCCTCCTCCCCTGAGACGGTTACTGTGTACTGTGTAGAGATCTTGAACAAGTCCTTCACTCCCAATTGATCAGCCCCTTCGATTGATGCTTTGTTATTAGATAATGGCGCCTAATAAATGCATAGTACTAATATTGTTGTGTTGATGTTACCGTGGATGTAAGTTTTTGAGATGTTCGTGTAGACATACGCGTATCTCTGCCTGGATGTCCGTCTCTCTCTACCATCGATACATCCCTGATTCGTCACGCCCTTCTTCACATGTTTCCTTCCGCATCAGTCTTTCGGATGCTGATACCCAAGCTCAGCAGCCGATCCCTCCTCCTCCGCCAATCGATGCGGTAATTACAGCGTCATGCTTCGCTGACGAAATCGCATCAAACACCAGCTGTATTTTTATACTGTCACTGAACATTTATATAGCGCCGATCAAAGATCAAAACAGACACTAAGAGGCGCAGTCTTTGCTATGATATTTAGTGTCCATAACAACTAGACTATTACATTACTTAGCAAAACAATGCCCAGTAAACTAGAGATCGCCAGGGGTGGGCACACGCCCACACGTATAGCCAGCCACCGGGTTCCAGCAGACAGTTGTTGGCACGGATAATTAATTATTCAGAGTTTCTGGACCAGCAAGATTTCCGGCTACCATTTCTTGAAATACGGATGGGTTTATATATAGCGTCGGTTAGCAACGTTTTAAAGGTGTCTAATGTTAACCGATTTGAACGTTGCTATACAGCGTGAGTGAGTGAGTGAGTTAGTGAGTGAGTGAGTGAGTGAGTCAGTCAGTCAGTCAGTCAGTCAGTCAGTCAGTCAGTCAGTCAGTCAGTCAGTCAGTCAGTCAGTCAGTCAGTCAGTCAGTCAGTCAGACACTAAGCCAGTGAACGCTGCGTCTACTCGTATGGATTGTCCAGAGATATGAAACGGAGATCAGTTTCCACGGCAGAACGACATCTTTTGGCATCCAAGGCCGTAGGTATCAAAAGTTTAAAATAAACACACTAAAGCTGATTTCAACTCCGAACTCCTATCAGGACAACATAAACAGGGAAAGCACAAGTCGAGGTCAGACGCCCAAGGATGTCAGTAGATGTCACTAAACGCTAGAATGCGTGCATTATTAGACGTTAGCATAACACACCTTTAAAACGGTTAAAGACGAAACTATGTAGAATTTTACGTAGCATTAGCATGAAATTACTCAATGGCCAACTACGACATCAACTCTTCGGTCTTTCTTCACCCCGTAACCGCTTGAAAACTGTTCTATTCGATGGGAAGCGCTTATTACAACGATTGGTTGATGCGGTCGCTTTAGATACCTTTAAAACGGTGTCAAAGAACAATACAAATCAGTGGCGCTCCGTGCGTGTTAGCCTATGATTATGATGCGATTTGCTATTAGTAACTTCTAAAACTCCGGTGCACAATGCAGAAGGCATCAATCAGATCAATGAAAACGTTACAAAAGAATTTTCCTATTGAAGTCAACTGTATTTTTTATTGACAATGTAATATTAATGTCAATATATCAATTTTAATTATTCAAACAAATCGGCAGAAAATAGTTTAACATGATACAGCTCTAACTGTGAATGAGCCATGGATTAAGCGTCCGCGTTATACTGTTTATATATTGCATGCTGAAAAGCGTTTTAAAGGTGTCTCATGTCAACGGAAAATTTAAAGTTACCACGAGGAGTTAGTGTTTAGCCATAGTAATTGTGAACCGAATATTTATGAAGCGCCACCTAAATGATAAGCGTAGGCACCAACTTATTCACGAGCGCTGCGTCCAGTCGGAAGGGTTGTCCCGAGGTATCACATGAAGATCCGGTTTCCACGAAGACCAGTAGTGGAAGAACGACATCTATTGACGTCCCAAGCCGTATAGATCAAAAGTTTACAATCAAACACGCTAGAGCTGACTTCACTTTGAACTCATATCACGACAAAATAAAATAGTGCAAGAATAAGTCGAGGTCAAACGACCCAGGGTGTCAGTAGATGTCGCTAAAAACTACAATACGTGAAGTTAAAAAGGCTAACATAACACACCTTTAAAACCGTTACAAACGACGCTATATATATCAATCTAAGACGCAATTTCAGATGTGTTTTTCGGACTTTACTCCTTATCGTCGTCAATGGCCTTTGATGCCATAAGATCTCTTTAAACACGGGAATATATTCCCATGTCATCATTCCCAAATCGGACCCATATTTCCATATGAGACCCATTTAGAGTCCATGTGGGTCCCATCTGATGCTCATGGAAATGCTGGCATGGTCCTAATATCGTAAGTGCAATTACTAACTTCTACAGCGCCGGTGTCTAATGCACAAGGCATCAACCGATTACACACCAAAACCAGACAATGATCAGGTCAATATTTGATCAGTCCGTAAGACATCAAAGGCACCGCATAAACCGGAAGCCATGACGTCGCGACCTCTTCTTCTGGTTAATCAGTATGTTAATCAGATGTCGTCAGGATCTGTCAACGACACCTGGCGACAAACGCCGGACACGGTTGCCACGGACAACGAAGATCAAAGGATTTAAGCTCCGCAATCACATACATACATCTCAGCACACAGACAGAGAGAGACAGACAGACAAAAACACGCATAAACAAACACACACTTATAATATACATATGTTTATAAAGATATATATATGTTGTATATATACATATAACAGTCTTGTTGTCCTCGAGACCAAGGTCTTGGTCTCGAGTGCACTCGAGTTCGTTTTTAAAAGTCTTGGTCTTGGTCTTGGTCTTGGTCTTGAAACCAAAGGTCTTGGTTTTGGTCTTGAGGTTGAAGGTCTTGGTCTTGGTCTTGAGGTTCAAAGTCTTGGTCTTGGTCTTGGTCTTGAGGTTCAAAGTCTTGGTCTTGGTCTTGGTCTTGAGGTTCAAAGTCTTGGTCTTGGTCTCGCAAGACCAAGACCAAGACCGTCTGTCAATATGAACAGTCATTTAACAGAACTCAAGAATTCTGTATCAAGCCTGCTTGCATCATATGACCAATATCTACGGATGGATACCAGTCTTGTTGGTCAGGAAAACCCATTGGCAGCAGCAACAGTTATTCTGTATCAGACGCTATTATAAACCATGGGAAGATTCAAAGGGCTCACTATCTGTGCATTTACACCCAGTGCTTGAAAAGCTATTGTGTTTGTCAGCGACTTCAGCACCTGTAGAACGTATTTTTTCACATGGCGGAATTTTTATGAGGCCCACAGGTCACGTCTTGGTCAGAAAATTCTGAGCGACTTGGCTTTTATAAAATACAAAAGACATTTGGAATAATAGCTTGCATGAAGGACTTTTGAATACAAATTCGGATTTCTCTGCAGTTTGCATTTAAAGTTAATTTACTTTAATAAAATAAAAGACTCATGTTTTCACGAAAATAGCGAATATTCCGACTTGACAATTTTTAGAAGTCTTGACCTGATTGCGATTTTTTGGGTCTTGGTCTTGGTCTCGAGGTTCAAAGTCTTGGTCTTGGTCTTGGTCTTGGTCTTGAGGTTCAAGGTCTTGGTCTTGGTCTTGGTCTTGAAGTTTAAGGTCTTGACAACAAGACTGATATATAAATACTAAGAGTTGCATGTCATTATACATGTGAACATGTATACAGCTATAGAGCTAACTATACAATAGAATATGCTGGTGCAGATATATATTTTCTTAATATAACTTATGTACACCATGTACATAATAATTACTAATTAGTAACTTCTATAGCGCCGGTGTTTCTTATGCACAAGCATCAACCTATAACGCACCAAATCGTGACCGTAATCAGGTCGACATCCGGAAGTTCAGTCCGTAATTAGACTTCATATAAGACTACATGCAATTATAAATATGTATAGCTTTTCATTTTCATAAGCACCCACACACGCTCACACAGATATATATATATATATATATATATATATATATATATATATATATATATATATATATATATATATATATATATATATATATATATATATATATATATATAATTTGAACCACGGCTAACATTTTGATGCCTGTTGCGAAAACATCGTCACTTATCGTCCACTGATTTCTCGCCGTTTAATGGCTGCCTCTGATCAGCGACATCTTGCAGCGTTCCTTCGGAGGTCAGATGACACTGTTTCGCTCAGGGTGTCGTCGTCATCATCATTGTCACCAACAACAACAGCAACAATGTTTTTCACATTTCTCTGGTCGCTTCCTCACGTTGTGGTGTTTGTTTGTTTCTTCTTAAGTTCTATGAACACGGTAGCCTACTGTTTAGAACTTTGCCCTTAGACACCTTTAAAACGATGACAATCAATGGTATATAAAGTTGGGACACGATAGCTGACTAATAAAGCAGCAAGTTATCTTATTATAGTATCGTATGTAGATATTTAAACATAAAGCCCCTCTCGCAGAATAACTGAATAAGTATTCAGAGTGGCCCTCAGCACAGAAGTCCCGGGAAAGCAAGCCAAGCACTGTCTCTTCGACACCTTTATTTCAGAAGGTATTAATCCGACTACGAAATATACAGGAGGGAACCCAAACTCTCGAGGAGCTGTGTCGCAAAGCAGACAAGAACCTCTTTGCTGATGTTCTGAACATTTCGGGTCACGTGCTGTACCCGCTTCTTCCGCCTGAAAGGGCGATTCCCTACATTCTGCGCCCACAACCGAATCGTTCTTAATGAGAAATTATATCTTATTTTATATCATGTTCTCCAAAGTGACCTAAAGCAGTTCGAGTAAATACAGAATAAACTTATTTTTTATGGTGGATAAGCAATTTAAAGGAGGTAAGTTTTAAGTCGAGAACGAAATGACATAAGATATATAAAATATTAACGAAATGATTCCTTCATATCAGAACTATTCGAAAATTTATACTGGCTGAACAATCTCTCATTAAACCATAGGCCCTCCATTATGTAAAACAAACCTTATTCTCAAATACTTTCATTCATAGCTCAACCCTAGCTTAATAGTTAGTTCATCTCATATAAATTGTTTCTGTGTAACAAGTTGCATAAATGTCAGCGTGAGTCTATGATTAAACGAAATTGACTGACTGACTGACTGACTGGCTGGCTGGCTGGCTGGCTGGCTGGCTGGCTGGCTGGCTGGCTGGCTGATTGATTGATTGATTGATTGATTGATTGATTGATTGATTGATTGATTGATTGATTGATTGATTGATTGATTGATTGATTGATTGATTGTTCACATAGCCGTCCTTGGCGCTTAATCAGTCGTTTAAACTAACAATGAAAATGGTACAAAAGAATTTTTCTATCGATGTCACGATTACTGTGTTATATGTAAACAACATATCAATCTCAATATATTAATTTTCTTTGTTTAAAGACATCTTGTGCCATCAGAGGTCATATACGTCGACTGGGGGGGGGGCCCGATAGCGCATTGGATAACATCTGGCGTAGAGTGCGAGAGGTACAGAGATCGAGTCCCATAGGCGGACATGCTTTGTAGGCTGCAATTTGCGCCGTGTATTGCAGGCTGTCTGTTCTGTTAGTAGTTAAGATTTATCGCATAACATGTACATGTACAGCGCAGTGCGTTTACAGGCGCTTAATTAACCCTTATACGGTAACCGGGGGGTAAAAAATAACCCCCAGTCTACTTTTTTCCGTACGCTTCTTTTGAATAAAACAAAAAACTCTTTTGCTTTTGTGACTTTTCCTAGATATGTTTTTTCTTCACAATGTCGTTTTCAGCTGTGCCACATTGCGGCAGACTACTATGAAGAATAAGGTTTTATATTCCGGAACTGGATAAATTATTTCTGCACTATGTATTTGTAAACATAGTAGTTGATAGATCTGAATTGTTGGAGATATGTGGTTGTTGTATTTTTGCATATGAATTAGTCATTCTTTGCTGTGTGATTTCCATTTCCTGTAATCTCTAGGACTCAACTGGGAAAAGCTCCTAAATACCTCTGTGACCTAATGCGTAAACCTCTATCTGCTCTCTCGTCCTGCCCTCTTCGGTCTGCTGACCGCCTTGATCTACTTGTCCCTCGCGCAAGGACTTCGATGGCTCAGCGTCGTGCTTTTGCCATCCTTGGCCCTTCCTTATGGAATGACCTGCCTCCGTCTCTCCGTAGCAAGATATTGCTTGGGATCTCGCCCTCTTCTCTCCGCTGCCTAAAGACCTTTCTTTTCCCTCGGGGCTGACACGCTGGGAGCGCCTCTGAATAGTCTATGCTGTGAGAGGCGCTTTATAAATAATCATATAAGATAAGATAAGATAAGATAAGACGTTGTGTAGCAACGTCAAAAAGCTGTTAGCATTAAACACCTTTAAAATATGCAAAATGAGGCTATAAATAAGAACGCGTTGATTGTAAAATAGTTTCGTCATTCTATGGCGGTGATCTAAACGTGGTGACACTAAAATAGTCGTTGCAAAAACTCTTTAAAAACGATTATAAACTGTGCTATATATCTAAAACTTCCACTACATGTACAAACAGATCAATAGTTCAGTGAGAACAATAGAAACGGCGTTTCATGGCACAAGATATTAGAGAATGGAACTGCTTGGACTCAAGAGCTGTGAAGGATTTCCAGAGCTGAACAAGCAATGCAAATTGTCTCCTTATTAAAAGAGGTTTTATTATTACAGAGATATAACTCTATTACTTTTTTCTACAATTATTTTTTTTATATATTTTTATTATTGATATTACTATTATTATTATAATTATTACTATTGTTACTATTACTATTACTATTATTATTAGTACAATTATTCACTACTATTAATAATATTTTCGTTATTATTAGTATAATAAGTATTATTGTTAAATCACATATTTGCAGAATGCATGAATGCATCATTCCTTTCATATTTCTACATGCAGTCTGTTTGTCTGGCTATCTTCCTGTATCTCTCTCTATCTCTGTATCTCTCTTTGTATCAATCTCGAGGTCTTCACTCTAATCGCATTCTCTTCCGCCCGTTATAAATCTCTATCGTGCGATTATTAATTAACTCCTTCCTTGATTACAATTACTATTAATAGAACTTCTTCCTATCACCAGAATAAAGGCACCGCGTGATCTTCATAATTAAGTCGCGGCGCCTTTGTCGGTTGCGAGTGAGCCCTTTGATCAGTGCCGCCAATCTCTTTGATGTTCCGACGCCGAAAGTTAACTTAGTTCCGATGTGGGTCTTTGGTGACCTTCGCCACATCCCTTTCGTTAATTCTGGTGAATTTGCTAATCCTGCCAACATGGAGAACGGCCGACCTGCAGGTAAACTGGCAGGTTGCGAGAAAAGCAGCCTCTTACACTCCTCTTTTAAATCTCTTATGTGCAATATAAATACAATAAACTGCGCATTCTTTAGACACCTTCTTTAAAGACAAATTGGCAAACTAATTCAAAGTAGACTACTGATCTTTTTAATATGACCATAATCTCTGACAATTGAAGGGCTTGCCTCAATAACCAGGTATGTCGACATACCTGGTTTATGTGAAAAAGTATGCCAGCGTGCGTGGAATATTGTATTATATATACCCTGCAAATTTGGTGCAAATCTGATTATTTTTGAATTGGCTTTTGGATAAAACAGTTTGTCGACATATGGTATTTAGCAGCCGGCAGCATTACGCCAATGCAATAACCCGGTATGATAACAAAAAATTTCGTTTTTTCCTGTAATCTTTGTATTAAAACCGGTGCAATAATCAGGTTATTTGACATACCCGGTTATTGTCTCTTACTTACTCTACAATTCACTAATTTTGCGGTGTTTTTTTCTTACTGTAATGTTACTATGATGACTTACCTTCTTATTGCACGATTAATTTGTACTGTGTACTAGTCACCATTTGGTACAAGAATAAGGTATGTCGACTAACAGCAGACGATTTTTGCTTCATACTGGGTTATTGAGTGTCAATAACCAGGTATGAAGCAAAATATCGTGAAAAAAGCCTTAACGTTATCTTTTGCATTGCATTATGTAACAATTTCGTGAAAGACAGTAATAACTCACATGGTGCTTGAAACAGCTTGTCGATATCTCGTAAAATGGCTTAGATACAACAGTTTGAAGTGTCAAATCTTTGGAGCCATTTTCCCAAAACTAAAAAAATCCAACATACCTGGTTATTGCTGCAAGCCCTTCAATTGTAAGCGTATCGGCACTGCTCGTTTCTAAAAGTGCCAGTTCCAAGCCTGGAGAAAGGAGAAAGGCGACGCTAATGATCTTTGCTATGACACAGTGTCGTTAAATAGCAACTAACCAACCACCAGTCCCGTATGCACCTCTTTTAAAAGTTCCATTCGCCTTATTAGTAAAATCAGAGGACACGACTTTACGCTAATTTTTTCATTTAAATGTCCATGCCAATTGTGTCAGGAAATGCCGGTCCAAAGTCTGGGGAAATAAGGAGGAAAATTTCAACGGTTTTCGTTTCCATGAGGTGTCGTTAAACTATGGATCCAGGCTTCAAGAAGAAAAGTCATCGTTATTTCTGTTTTAATAGGTAATTGGCGCAAATATCTAAACAATCTGACCTTACCTCAACTTACCCATTTTAACGGGATCCTAAAACACCCTACCCTACTCTAACAAACTTTGCCTCACAACTAACGGTCTTCGCATCTCACCCAATCCTCACCCTACGCTACTCTACCCCATGGAAGAGGAAGACCATCACCATCCACACCTCTCTTATTAAGGCTTTCAATCTCCCATTATGTAAAAGACGACGATTGGCTTTTCTTTATACACCTCTTTAAAATCTCTGAATTTTCATATAAGAATAAGTAGTCCTCAAATTATTCCTTAACTAAAACTTGGCTACGTTTCAGGGTGTGCGCCTTTCTCTCAGCACGATCGTTCGTATCCTAGCAACCGTTACCCCGACGACGATCGCCATGCACGCGTTGCTGTGGCAACGATATCGTCGCGCAATGACACCAGCGGCGATGAACGCCACTGAAATCTCCGCCGTAACCATGACAACCGACCCCGGGGACGTGGCAACGAACTACGTCAGCAATGCCATGGCAACGGACGTCCCGGAGTTCTTCTACCCGGGCGCGAGGGAGCTGCGGGCGTTTCACGACTGGTACATCCACCTCCACGGTTACCTAGCTACGGTCGTCTGCGTGTTCGGGATCGTTGCTAACCTACTGAACATCGTCGTTCTGACCCGTCGTAACATGATCTCCCCCACCAACTGCATCCTCACGGCCCTGGCCCTCTCCGATGGTCTGACGATGGTCGCCTATCTGCCCTTTGCGCTGCGATTCTATGTCCTCTATGGAACGGAAACGTCGCCAGAGCGGAACAGCCTGGAAGCGATACGGTTCATGCTTTTCTATGCCTGCTTCAGTGTTGTCGTTCATACCGTCTCCATTTGGCTGACCGTCACGCTCGCCGTTTTCAGGTAACACATCGTATTCGTTCATTCGTTCATTCATTCGTTCGTTCATTCGTTCTTTCGTTCTTTCGTTCATTCGTTCATTCATTCATTCGTTCGTTAATTCAATCAGTGAGTGAGCGAGTGAGTGAGTCGGTGAGTTAGTCAGTCAACCACACCGATCAACCACTCATCACCAACTCATCCATCAGTCAACCAGTCACCAATCGATCAGTCGATCAAACATTCCGATCAGCAACCTGTCAGGGAAGATCGATCAGAGGCCAGACACTATCGATCTCTGACCTTCGACAAAATGATCGATGCCATCATTTCATCATTCGAAAAGCGTTTCAAATGGAGGGGGAAGGGAGCGAGTGTTCTTTGTTCCCGGACAAGAAGCAAAACAGTGAAAGAGGAAAGGATGTCCATTACTGATAACGATGAAGTGGGATACGGTAGCCAAGTGGTTAGAGCGCTCGTCTTGTAACTCGGAGAGCATGGGTTCGATCCTAATAATAACCAATAATCATAATCCCAAATTTTTGAAATCCTAAGGGATTACAGTTAACTCAGGATTAAAAAGGTAATAACAAAACTAACAACAGTGACAATAACTTCAATAATAACAACAATAATTTTAAAAAATAATTTTGACTATAATAACAGAAATGATCACAATAATAAAAACAATGATGATAACAACAATAATAGTAATGATAATAATGGTAACAATGGGGTGCCCCAGTTAGCGGGCTTTCAGCCCTTCGGGGCATCCCATTAGAAATGCACTTGTACATTAAATTTTGTTTCCTGTGTTTGTCATATGAATTTGATGTGTGTGTTCTAATAAAATACATTTGATTTGATTTGATTGGAACAACAATAATAACAATAATGACAAAAGTAGCAAGAGTAATAACAATAACAGCAATAATAACAATAATAACAATGTTTCTTCCGTAGGTATGTCTTCATCCGTTTCCCTAGACATGGTTCGATCTGGTGCAGCCTTCGTCGATCTAAACTCGCTGTCTTCCTCGTCAACCTCGTCACCCTAATCGTCTGTATACCCAACTTCGTCACGATCAGAGTCCAGGGCAAGTCCTTCGACGACGAGCACCCGCACACCCTCCTCCACCAACACACAAACCTCTCCAGCAATAACAGCGCCACTCCTCTCATCTGGATCGTCGAGTTCAAGGAGGACTCGGACCGCGACGTCCTCGTCAAGAACCTCAACTTCTGGATCCAGGCACTCCTCGTCAAACTGGTTCCCTGCGTCGGACTGACCATACTGAGTCTCCTGCTCGTTCGGACGATGAAGGTTGCCGAGAGACGTCGCAAGAAACTCCGCTGCAACAACCCCGCAACCGGAAGTGGCAAGGAGGAGACGTCACGTGACCGGAAGACGAACCGTACGACGCGCATGCTCCTCGTGGTCGTCGTCCTCTTCCTCATTACCGAGTTTCCGCAAGGGATCATTAATTTACTGAGCGGGATCGCGACGACTAATTTCGTCATCGAGGTCTACATGACCCTCGGTGACCTCCTCGACATCCTCGCTCTCATCAACAACGGAATCAACTTCATCCTCTACTGCACGATGAGCAAGCAGTTCCGG
Source organism: Allolobophora icterica (assembly GCA_963556255.1). NCBI lineage: Eukaryota > Metazoa > Annelida > Clitellata > Crassiclitellata > Lumbricidae > Allolobophora > Allolobophora icterica. The sequence continues at coordinate 70,846,890 of OY744607.1, read as the reverse complement.
GACACGTTCTTCTGCGTCTTCCTGCCGTGCGGGACTTCCGGTAGGGGAGGGGTCAATGGGGTCACGGCCAGCGCTACGAGGACTACGGTCGAGTGATGGCGCCACTCGGTTCCGAAATAGGGCAGTCTCTAGTTCTGGGTCAGGGCAATCCAGTACTACGTCAGGGCGATTCGTTATTAGGTCAGGCCATCCAGGTCTACGTCCCTGCAATGCACTTCCGGATCAGTTCAATCGAGTTCAGCAAGAAGGGCAGTTCAACGTCGGCAAGAGGAATTTCAATTCTGGGTCAGGTCAACCCATTTGCTGTTTACGGCCGATTCCTGCTGAAGGAAAATCAATGCCAAGTTCCTTTCACGTCGCGAACTCGTGTATACCTAGTCGCTTCATAACGTTTGTTGGACTTAGGTTGTAAGCTCATGTACAGGATATATGTACAGATCATATCGTTTGATAGGTTTTAAATGTGCCAGATTAATAAACTGTTACATGCATACATACGTACATCATGCATAAATGCATTCGTATATATATATATATATATATATATATATATATATATATATATATATATATATATATATATACTTGCGATTTACGGCCCAGAGGCTGGAAACTCTGCATCTTTAGGGTACGCACGTTAGAATTAGGTTTAGACTTAAAAATTGCGCTAAATTAATGTCTAGAAATACACATCGGTAGAATAATTAGCTACGACGTATTGTTGTTAAATATTCCTAGTATTAAAGTACGTCAACGGAAAAGTTTAATAATATCCTGTTAAATACACATGACTAAATACATACACACATACATACATACATGCATACATACACACATACATACATACATACATACATACATACATACATACATACATACATGCATACATACACACATACATACATACATACATACATACATACATACATACATACATACATACATACATACACACATACATACATACATACATACATACATACATACATACATACATACATAAATACATACATACATATGTACATACATGCATGCATACATGCATGCATACATACAAAGAGAGTGTAAGGCATGGACATAGGAATAGACAGACAGAGAGAAACGAGAATGAAGCAAACACAGACAAGAGCAAGAGAACGGACAAAGACGCAGCAATACTTACAGACACACAGATGGAGACAGAAGCACAGACAGCGGAACAAACACGAGGGCAAATGGAAAACCGCAGAGATAATCTTGAACAGTCGCCATTATCTTGAAGCACGTAGCCGATCAATTCAATTCTAATCCCGCAGCAAATCCCAAAGAACTCAGCACAAGATCCAGCCACTCACTACTCGGGGCCAACGTACAGCCCGACCCTTGATCTACCCTGCGGCTGGGCTTAGGCCCTCTTGCTTCTAGATGACCGACCAAGGAATAAACAACACCCCCACGACGAAATCCCGGACTTGGTCCCCATTTCCGCCATGTTGTTGCTTTCAGCTCGACGTAACAAACAACCTCTGAACGTTATCAGTCACGTCCAAGACGCCCATAACTCAGTTATCTCTAGCATCCCTGGTAGGCGGTCGTGTTCGCCAGCCTGTGGTAAGGGAGACACGGCGTAGAAGAAAGCGATTGTTAGTAACCGTGGACAATGGCCCGTTGTCAGAATTAATGGCCTGACCACTTGTCAATTATTCCCGTGGTGAATGCGAGGCTTGGTCAGCGTGAGACGTGATGTGCGATGTTGGTCGGTAATAAGCTGTCACTTTAAATTACACGACTAGACTATACATCTATTATATGCATTTACGTATGTATGTGTGTGTGTGTGTGTGTGTGTATATATATATATATATACACCTATCAATGCATGTGTGTATGTACGTATGTGTATGTGTTTGTGGGCATGAACTTGTGCATGTATGTATGCATGCATGTATGCATGGGTGTATATATTCATGTGTGTATGCTTGAATGTATGTATGAATGTATGTACAGTATACACATGTGTATGTATGTGTGTTTACGTGTGTATGCATGTATGCATGCATGTGTGTATTTGTGAATGTACGTATGTGTGCATGTCTGTAAGTGTGTGTATGTATGTATATGTGTATGTGAGTGTATATATGTATGTATGTATGTATGTGTTGTGTATGTATATTTTGAAGCTTATGCTGAACCACGGCTGACATTTTGATGCCTTTTACGAAAACATCTTCGTTTATCGTCCGCTCGTCTTTCACCGGAAGTCGACGCCATGCCACCGGAAGCGGAAGTTCTTCGGGCGACATCTTGCGGCTTTCCATCAGAGGTCACGTGACACTGTTTCTCTCAACGCCGGATGGTGTCGTCATCATCATTGTCACCAATAACAATAGCAACAACGTTATCATATTGATCTGGTCGCGTCCTCCCTTGGTGTTTGTCTTCTTAAGTTCTATGGACACGGTAGCCGACTGGTTAGAACGTTCGCCCTAGACACCTTTAAAACGGTGACAACCAGTGCTATATAAGGATGGGAGGCAATAGGCGACTGAAGACATTTGTGTCCCGACATATGAAAAGGTACCATAAGTCGGGTTTGGAGTTATTATGCCTTCATAAAGCAGCTAAGTGAGCTGAACATTTTGCTGAAAACCAGATAAAAATTGGATGATAAATGACCGACTTATAAGATAAAACATGGCTTAACACGAGAACTGGACATTTTCGGGAAATTTGTTTTTAAAACACGACACATTTTGTCTAGACAATTCGCACAGAAATCCTTAACTGTTATTCAATGGGCACAATTTATGAGTACCTCGTAATGGTGGCAATCAAATATAACTCAGGTTCAGCCAATATAGCTGGTCTATGTGTCACAATTGAACCCAAATCCATAAGACTGATTTTCATTAAATCTGTGGACTGCCATCCTTTGCGATACAAAAGTGTTTGCAACTCAAAATGTCAAATTCGGTTTAAACAACAGTCCTTTGATGAATTCAGTTCAGTTTTCAATACCATACTCACTAAAACAATCATAATATTATACACACCATGCATTAATAGCTCTAGCAAAAAGTTATTTTTGTCCACACTCTGCTTTGCGTTTTGGACACAGAGGTTTGCCTGACCTAAAGGAATCTCTATGTCCCTGAACACCACAGTAACCACAGGTTGGAGCAGCACGCTTCCTATGAGGCATGGATAGCCCCATGGTGGTTGGAATTTGTTCAGTACAGGATGTTGCAGCTACAGAACGAGTAAGCAGACTTCTGCCTGCAACTTGCTTGGCTTTCCTACTGCTGACTTCTTTAACAGGCACAACAGTTGGCTGCACAGTTTTCTGCACAGCTGAAGTTTCTGGCATATCTTCCACTGCATCAGCTGGCTTTGGGCACAGTCTGTCCTTCATGTCATTTGATACATACTTTCGTATTTTTGCATAGAGGTACTCCTTCCTGGCATGGGACAAACCGGCTGGGATGAGAATCTCTGGCATTTCAGAAGACATCGATTCGTTGTCCCAATCTACCGTAGTTTCTGCAACTGCGGACTGAGCATATGTCCTAACAGAGCATACATTCGGCTTCACTCTGTCAAATGAAAAATGATGATTCTGTTTAATACCAGAGATTTTACCCAGTGAAGCAAACTTTGATTGCCAGTCATAGCATGGTATACGTACTTCACCCTGTTCCGTGCCAACTGGTTCAGCAATCAACAGCTTTGAACCGCTCATCAGATTACACACTTCATCCACTGAGTTAACTTCTGCATGTCTATAAAGACGCTTAAATATGCCAAACCCGTAGTCTGGACCGAACTTAGTGTGTCCGGATATCATGAACGCCAGTTCAATCCTTGAACTGAGCCCTGTAACAACCCTCCACATCAGGTACTGAAGGACTGTATTATTCTTGTTCTGCCCTACACAGTTGTCTGCGTTGAACACCATCTGAGTAACACCGGCAGCATACTTCGACAGAAAGTGGTGCAGCAAACTTATGACGAGGTTTGAGCCTTTGCTTACTAAGACAGCTTCCGGAATAATGTAAATCACCATACGGCTCATAGGTTCACACATAATTCCGAAAAGAGCCAACTTGTATGGTACAAGGAAGTAGATTGGCCCTACCTGCTGGCTAGAGTTTGGTATGAAGACCTGTTGTGCAAAGTCGAAGCTGAAGTGTTGCACTACAGCAGAATCTGACACCTGGCCAAATTGAAATTGTGGTGGAAGTCCAATGTTTGCATTCGAAATGCAATCTTTGTAATACTGCCGCTGTTCGGACACGACTTCAAGATGCTTCAGTGATTGACTTAATAGATCTTTGCGAACATCTTCGTCCAGTGAACGCAGCTTCTGCAGACTTACAGTTTGCTGTTTGCAGGTAGAGCACAGATCAGTCCGGGGTTTCTGAATACAAATCCCTGGTAGAAACCTCCTCCAAGTGGCAGTGAAAGCAGCAAATGACATGGATCTATTGTCTCCACATGCCTGAACGTACAGAGTATGAACTTTGCTCTTGGTTGTCCCACAGGGTAGTAGTAAAATATCTGGATTTTTGGTTCCAGCTGTTCGTCCTGGAAGAACGAGAGCATTGCTCAGCGCATAGTTCTCAATAAACTTCACTACGTCACAACGCATCTCAAACGGGAGTGCTTTTGACAATGACGTCTTCAGCACGTTACCGTGGGCGCTTGGTTCTAGGCCGTACTGTTCAAACTGCAGCTTCAAATTCCTTGTTACACGACGACTTATGTCGTGCAAGAAGTGGAATGAATCAATACAGACAGGCATGCCGTGGAAGGTGTGCATCAGCCTGGTGCGACTTCGGTCTGTAGGCTTTTTCTTGCTGCTCGATGTCTTTTTACTGTCCTGTAAGCAAGCATCAAAGTGACCAAGCAGAATTAAATGTAGGTGATTAACATGTTGATCACATCGAACTTGCAGTTCACGGCACTGTTCACGGCAGGAGATGATGGTGTCGATTGGTATCTTTGCAAGACAGTTGTTGCTGCAACACTTCTTCACCTGCATCTCTTCAACGAGTTTCACTTCTTTCTCTTTCTCTTCCACTCCACTTTGACCCTCATCTCCAAGGCTGTGCACACCAACACCAAGAATATTCCTCTCGGCCTCAGGGATTGTTGCTGGATTGATAACAAAGACCGGTGTTGGAGTGGATGCTTGTCGAGCGACAGAGACAGATGCAGGTGGTGATGAAGCGGTATTTGGCATTAGTGAAGTTGTAACTGTTGTAGCTAGGAAATGGGATGACTCAGCTGTGGTTTCGTTTGCATCATGACTCTCAGCATCAGATGTTGACAGTTCGCTATCGCTATCGTGGGTGTCGTCAAGGAAGTAATCTGCGATCACCTTGTCACCTTGTGCTGTCGATTCGTTGAATCCTAGCGACTGTCATGGTCAACCTTCTCCATGTGCTCCGATTTCTCGTTGCCTCTCTCAGCTCCGAGATGTTCATCTTCAATGCATCTTCTGCGATAGACTGTCTTATTTCCTCATGGACATCAGGTGACATAACGAATGGTAGTCCTGATAACTTCCGTGCAATTAATGCCTCCCGCGATGTCATCGTACAACTCTGACAATATTAAAAAGAATTCAACAGTGAAAGAATTTGCAACTACAGCTACAACTGCTGTCACAAAAATCTAAACCAAAATTTACCAATAGAACTACAAAGTGCCTTTGTGGCTTGGAAATCTAAACCCTAAATTTTCCGATAGAATTGCAAACTGCCGTTGTGATATGGGAAAATCTAATCCCAACATTTTCCGATAGAATTACAAACTGCCGTTTTGATAATTTATGGACTGCTGTGCATGTAAAAAATCTGTAAAAGGCCTCACAGTTCTTCACCTAGCTTGGGCAGTTAAAATTCTATGACCCTTCAGGTGAGAAACCATACCAGTAAACATTGAAGGCACGACTTTCCGCACGGAACCACTGTCATAACAACTGACAACCGTAGCAAGTAATGAGTAATACTGACGCATAGCAAAGTTGTTTTTAATTCTTTGTATAGGTTCAAGAAAAGAATAATGTTTTAATTACCTCCTTCTGATATGTTTGGTAGAAAAAGATAATACAATAATAATATTATTAATGAAAATGTTTACTCAGAACGGATTTAAAATGACAGGGCTCATTATTTTCGATCACGTGCAGTCAATCAGACAGCCGGTTACACATGCAGCCAATCAAGCAGCCGGTTACACAGCGCAAGCACAGCCGAGTTATGGTACGTTTTATCTGACCAATGGTGGGTGTTTTAGTGACCAGTTAAACCAGAAAATAAGTGGTGAATGTGCTATATTTAGCGATGACATCATACCTTAGGCTTGCCTGCTGCTAAAAATACCAAGAGCTCAAATTTGATAATATATTCCCCCGACGTCATTATGCGCGATTTCTCGTGAAACCGTACGCCGACTTATGGTACCTTTTCATATGTCGGGACACATTTAGATAGGTTACTCTTAGACACGTTTCTCCATCTCCTCCCCTTCATTCTTCCCTCGGTGGCATTTCTTAGGCGTGAGGGACTCACTCCTAAGAAATGTCATCGAGGGAACAATGGAGGCGTGGACGACCAGGGGAGGACCAAGGCAGATGATGCTGAATCGAATGATGAAAGAGAAACGTCTGTATCTTGTGTCAACCGCTATTTAAAAGTTACCATGTGAGAAAGGCAATGACCATTAGGGTGGTCCACAGACACATGGTAAAAAATAAAGTTCAAGCGAGAAACCAGGCCACCCTCTCAGTTTTTTAGACCTATCAATAGTATTATTGAGACAAAATTTCAGCTTCCAATTCCAATTGGAAGACGATGCTCATGGACTATATTACTTTGTCATATACCGATAAATAGACATTAATTGTGGGGGAGAGCTGTACTTGTGGGGGAGAGCTGTACTTGTGGGGGAGAGCTGTACTTGTGGGGGAGAGCTGTACTGCTACCACACGCGTCCACAGGTGGCGGATAGTGGAACGACCTCTAGATATAGAGGCTAGCTGCGAAATAAGCAGGTATACCCTGTCGAATAAGCAGTCGCGGACCAACAGCGGCAAGGCTATCAGGGCGCGGTATGGGATGTGGGTGGCACCGCATCCTATGATAAAAGCTGCAGATGCTCTATGACGGTCATGTGACAAGGCGAGTACAGGCCGCCTTTAAATAAGCCTGAAGCCCTCGCTGCCTTGCGAGTAGGTGCTTGCACCAAAGGCTAGGTTCCAAACCGAAAGGGGTTGACGTCAGGAAGGGCATCCGGTTGTGAAACTTTGCTCCAAAATTTTCTATGGATCTTCATGAAGAGAAGGATCCGAGTGGCTGACCCCTCTCCAAAGAGGGATTAATTCGAGCCTGAAGGGAAAGAAGAAGAAGAAGAAGATAAATAGACATTAATTGCAGAAATGAGTGTGTTGAGCATACAAATGCATTTTATTTCAAGATAGATCAAATATTACTGTAATTTGACAACATATGTAATACAAGAACAGTTAGACAGATGGAACTGTAAAATTTCAGAAGGTTTAATGAATTGCAGATGTCCAAAAATGCCAAAAACATCGTCCAGTCCATGAAAATCGAATGTCGATTGTTCTTGTTTTATAATTTCGACACCTGTTACAGTATTTGACTCTAGAAACTGCAAGGCTTTGCAAGCACTGCGTCAACAGCAGCCTTCTTTATTGTGTGAGTGAGAACAGCTTTCATATTTGCTCGACCACTTGGAGAAGAAAGTGCTTTTCTTCTTCATCATTAGTGATGAGTCAGTAGAATTCCTTGAAGAACTTCACACCCTCTCAGCCGCGTCATTCACCATTCCCAACTGCTGAATTATCTATCTACCTTGCTTATAATCCTCATTCTCGATCCATTTCTCTGGTTTAAGTGTAAAAATCACTCATCTTCAGGTGTGACAGTAGTGTCAGTGCTCACTGGGTTGTAAAATCACCCAGAAAACCCTCCTTCAGTACCTTAGCATCACTTCTCACCTTCTTTCACCAGGCTTTGCAGTCATTCTGTCGACAATCTTCATTTTATCTCTTACAGGAAGTTGGTCTTGCAGTCATTCTGTCGACAATCTTCATTTTATCTGTTGTAACGGGAAGTTGGTCTGAGAACATTGCCAGACCTACAGCCTCGTCTGAAAGGTACCACAAGTGGTTTTCTAGGACCTTCCTGGCAGCAACGCTAACCTAACAGTCAATAGACTCATATTGTCCTAGACCAATCTAAAGTGACAGATCTTGTTCTGGAGCTTCAGCAGCAAGTGGGTCTTTGTCCAAGCCTTTGGGTAAAACAGGGCACCAAACTTAAAAATCAATGAATCGGAGTTTCTTCTTGAATAGATCAGGTTGATCGCGAAAAAGGCAGATTTTGATTGCAAACAGTAACGTGGCCATCCAATGTGCATGGTGAATTGGCCTAGGGCTCTGCAGTGAATTATTGAAGACTGACTTCCAAGGAAAACCACTGTCAGCTCAATGAGCTCTTGGTAGTACTGTTGTCTCTGATCTCTGAATCTGACTTTCTTTCAGCAAACTCCTTGAGAAAACTGATGCTGTTTCATGGGGGGCTGCAGTGCGGGATATGACTTCCAGTCCTCGGAAGTTGACACGTGTCACACCTTCCCAGCAGCTTTAAATCTCTTGAAGATTGGAATTTATGGAGAACAGGTGGACTGCAGCACAAGGTGAATACTTTGGCTAAAATCAATTCCATTACATGATGACGGCAGCCCAACCACAAGAGCTCTCAGCTTATTTGTCTTCCAGCAGAACACACAATCCGTTGAAATGCCCAGTGTTGACAGACATTGTATCAAAGCTCAAGGCTTGAACCTTGTCAACTGTGAGCTTTCACAACTTCAGAAGAATATGAACGACCATGAATTCATTGCATCCTGTCCCAAAGGCTAATTTGGGCACAAAGAGGAGCTTACTCACACCGTCACCGGAAACCAGCACTGGCAGGTGGTCTACATTTCCTGCTCCAAAGATCTTAGGCAGGGTTTACCCAACCCAGTGTAGTACCAGTGGCTAATCTGGTACAAATTCAGATCTTACAGCTTCAGCATGCTGTAGCCTGGCTTTCTTACGCACTCTGTTACGCGAAAGTGGCAGGGCAGAAGAATCACAGTCAAGCGCTGCAGCAATTGTAATGTAAAAATTCGCTTCTGAAAACATGTCAGCCCAAAACACAGGAGGTAGGCACCATGACCTTCAACAAGAACTGTACACTTTTTGTTTCAAGTACCAGTAAGTAAGTAAGTCTGATAACACAACAGAAACTATTTCAAGCTCATCTGCATGATAAGTGTTGACCAAGTTATACGGCATCGAGATTTACAGCAAATACTACTATATGGTAATATTTATTTGTCATTGAGCACCATCTTCCAGTTGGAATAGGAAGCTGAAATTTTGTCTCAATAATACTATTGACAGATGTAAAAAACTGAGAGGGTCGCCTGGTTTCTAGCTTGAACTTTATTTTTTGGACCACACTAATGACCATCTGCAATAAATTGGACGCGTTCATTTTTTATATATTTATAGCACCTTTTACACCGTTTTAAAGGTGTTTTAAATTTATCAATTTTAAAGTTGCTACCAAACGTAAGTAACTAAGAAAGTGATCGAAAGAAAGAGAGAGTGAGTGAGTTAATGATTGGGTATTTAATTAAAGAAGTAGGCTTTATTGTCTTACATTGTACACAACGATTACATGCATATTTGAAAGGAATCAACAACAGGAGCGGATATTGTAGATATACATTCACAACTTATTATTTTTTTGCCCCAAGGTACATATGATCCTTTGGGGATTTAAATATTAATTAAAATGAGTAAATCATCTGGAACGGCCTATTATTATTATTATTATTATTATTATTATTATTATTATTATTATTATTATTATTATTATTATTATTATTATTATTAAAGCAGGGGATAGAGTAGTGGTAACACTAATGGCCAGGAGAGCATAAGGAACGCGGATCGATTCCCGTAACCCCCTCTAGGGCTGCGCCTTGCATGGCTGCCAAACCTTATGTTTAATTATGATATTGATTGCACTTTCATGTTTCAATGTAATCTTACTGCGTCTGTCGGTTTGAAATAATAAAGAATATAATTACTATTATTATTATTATTATTATTATTATTATTATTATTATTATTATTATTATTATTATTATTATTATTATTATTATTATTATTATTATTATTATTATTATTATTATTATTATTATTATTATATAGCTCCTGTTCAGATTGATAGCGACTATTGTCAATTATTCATTCATTTATTCATTTGATATGTTCTCCAAGAGCTCTGTTTCTGTCTGTCTGTCTGTCTGTCTGTCTGTCTGTGTGTCTGTCTGTCTGTCTATGTGTGTGTGTGTCTGTCTGTCTGTCTCTCTCTCTGTCCTTCACGATAATATATAAGTAGTGGAACACTGTATACAATTGGTAACAGCGTTCGCCTTGAAATGCAGAGAGTAAGGGTTCGATCCTCCTCCCCTGAGACGGTTACTGTGTACTGTGTAGAGATCTTGAACAAGTCCTTCACTCCCAATTGATCAGCCCCTTCGATTGATGCTTTGTTATTAGATAATGGCGCCTAATAAATGCATAGTACTAATATTGTTGTGTTGATGTTACCGTGGATGTAAGTTTTTGAGATGTTCGTGTAGACATACGCGTATCTCTGCCTGGATGTCCGTCTCTCTCTACCATCGATACATCCCTGATTCGTCACGCCCTTCTTCACATGTTTCCTTCCGCATCAGTCTTTCGGATGCTGATACCCAAGCTCAGCAGCCGATCCCTCCTCCTCCGCCAATCGATGCGGTAATTACAGCGTCATGCTTCGCTGACGAAATCGCATCAAACACCAGCTGTATTTTTATACTGTCACTGAACATTTATATAGCGCCGATCAAAGATCAAAACAGACACTAAGAGGCGCAGTCTTTGCTATGATATTTAGTGTCCATAACAACTAGACTATTACATTACTTAGCAAAACAATGCCCAGTAAACTAGAGATCGCCAGGAGTGGGCACACGCCCACACGTATAGCCAGCCACCGGGTTCCAGCAGACAGTTGTTGGCACGGATAATTAATTATTCAGAGTTTCTGGACCAGCAAGATTTCCGGCTACCATTTCTTGAAATACGGATGGGTTTATATATAGCGTCGGTTAGCAACGTTTTAAAGGTGTCTAATGTTAACCGATTTGAACGTTGCTATACAGCGTGAGTGAGTGAGTGAGTTAGTGAGTGAGTGAGTGAGTGAGTGAGTGAGTGAGTCAGTCAGTCAGTCAGTCAGTCAGTCAGTCAGTCAGTCAGTCAGTCAGTCAGTCAGTCAGTCAGTCAGTCAGTCAGTCAGTCAGACACTAAGCCAGTGAACGCTGCGTCTACTCGTATGGATTGTCCAGAGATATGAAACGGAGATCAGTTTCCACGGCAGAACGACATCTTTTGGCATCCAAGGCCGTAGGTATCAAAAGTTTAAAATAAACACACTAAAGCTGATTTCAACTCCGAACTCCTATCAGGACAACATAAACAGGGAAAGCACAAGTCGAGGTCAGACGCCCAAGGATGTCAGTAGATGTCACTAAACGCTAGAATGCGTGCATTATTAGACGTTAGCATAACACACCTTTAAAACGGTTAAAGACGAAACTATGTAGAATTTTACGTAGCATTAGCATGAAATTACTCAATGGCCAACTACGACATCAACTCTTCGGTCTTTCTTCACCCCGTAACCGCTTGAAAACTGTTCTATTCGATGGGAAGCGCTTATTACAACGATTGGTTGATGCGGTCGCTTTAGATACCTTTAAAACGGTGTCAAAGAACAATACAAATCAGTGGCGCTCCGTGCGTGTTAGCCTATGATTATGATGCGATTTGCTATTAGTAACTTCTAAAACTCCGGTGCACAATGCAGAAGGCATCAATCAGATCAATGAAAACGTTACAAAAGAATTTTCCTATTGAAGTCAACTGTATTTTTTATTGACAATGTAATATTAATGTCAATATATCAATTTTAATTATTCAAACAAATCGGCAGAAAATAGTTTAACATGATACAGCTCTAACTGTGAATGAGCCATGGATTAAGCGTCCGCGTTATACTGTTTATATATTGCATGCTGAAAAGCGTTTTAAAGGTGTCTCATGTCAACGGAAAATTTAAAGTTACCACGAGGAGTTAGTGTTTAGCCATAGTAATTGTGAACCGAATATTTATGAAGCGCCACCTAAATGATAAGCGTAGGCACCAACTTATTCACGAGCGCTGCGTCCAGTCGGAAGGGTTGTCCCGAGGTATCACATGAAGATCCGGTTTCCACGAAGACCAGTAGTGGAAGAACGACATCTATTGACGTCCCAAGCCGTATAGATCAAAAGTTTACAATCAAACACGCTAGAGCTGACTTCACTTTGAACTCATATCACGACAAAATAAAATAGTGCAAGAATAAGTCGAGGTCAAACGACCCAGGGTGTCAGTAGATGTCGCTAAAAACTACAATACGTGAAGTTAAAAAGGCTAACATAACACACCTTTAAAACCGTTACAAACGACGCTATATATATCAATCTAAGACGCAATTTCAGATGTGTTTTTCGGACTTTACTCCTTATCGTCGTCAATGGCCTTTGATGCCATAAGATCTCTTTAAACACGGGAATATATTCCCATGTCATCATTCCCAAATCGGACCCATATTTCCATATGAGACCCATTTAGAGTCCATGTGGGTCCCATCTGATGCTCATGGAAATGCTGGCATGGTCCTAATATCGTAAGTGCAATTACTAACTTCTACAGCGCCGGTGTCTAATGCACAAGGCATCAACCGATTACACACCAAAACCAGACAATGATCAGGTCAATATTTGATCAGTCCGTAAGACATCAAAGGCACCGCATAAACCGGAAGCCATGACGTCGCGACCTCTTCTTCTGGTTAATCAGTATGTTAATCAGATGTCGTCAGGATCTGTCAACGACACCTGGCGACAAACGCCGGACACGGTTGCCACGGACAACGAAGATCAAAGGATTTAAGCTCCGCAATCACATACATACATCTCAGCACACAGACAGAGAGAGACAGACAGACAAAAACACGCATAAACAAACACACACTTATAATATACATATGTTTATAAAGATATATATATGTTGTATATATACATATAACAGTCTTGTTGTCCTCGAGACCAAGGTCTTGGTCTCGAGTGCACTCGAGTTCGTTTTTAAAAGTCTTGGTCTTGGTCTTGGTCTTGGTCTTGAAACCAAAGGTCTTGGTTTTGGTCTTGAGGTTGAAGGTCTTGGTCTTGGTCTTGAGGTTCAAAGTCTTGGTCTTGGTCTTGGTCTTGAGGTTCAAAGTCTTGGTCTTGGTCTTGGTCTTGAGGTTCAAAGTCTTGGTCTTGGTCTCGCAAGACCAAGACCAAGACCGTCTGTCAATAGGAACAGTCATTTAACAGAACTCAAGAATTCTGTATCAAGCCTGCTTGCATCATATGACCAATATCTACGGATGGATACCAGTCTTGTTGGTCAGGAAAACCCATTGGCAGCAGCAACAGTTATTCTGTATCAGACGCTATTATAAACCATGGGAAGATTCAAAGGGCTCACTATCTGTGCATTTACACCCAGTGCTTGAAAAGCTATTGTGTTTGTCAGCGACTTCAGCACCTGTAGAACGTATTTTTTCACATGGCGGAATTTTTATGAGGCCCACAGGTCACGTCTTGGTCAGAAAATTCTGAGCGACTTGGCTTTTATAAAATACAAAAGACATTTGGAATAATAGCTTGCATGAAGGACTTTTGAATACAAATTCGGATTTCTCTGCAGTTTGCATTTAAAGTTAATTTACTTTAATAAAATAAAAGACTCATGTTTTCACGAAAATAGCGAATATTCCGACTTGACAATTTTTAGAAGTCTTGACCTGATTGCGATTTTTTGGGTCTTGGTCTTGGTCTCGAGGTTCAAAGTCTTGGTCTTGGTCTTGAGGTTCAAGGTCTTGGTCTTGGTCTTGGTCTTGAAGTTTAAGGTCTTGACAACAAGACTGATATATAAATACTAAGAGTTGCATGTCATTATACATGTGAACATGTATACAGCTATAGAGCTAACTATACAATAGAATATGCTGGTGCAGATATATATTTTCTTAATATAACTTATGTACACCATGTACATAATAATTACTAATTAGTAACTTCTATAGCGCCGGTGTTTCTTATGCACAAGCATCAACCTATAACGCACCAAATCGTGACCGTAATCAGGTCGACATCCGGAAGTTCAGTCCGTAATTAGACTTCATATAAGACTACATGCAATTATAAATATGTATAGCTTTTCCTTTTCATAAGCACCCACACACGCTCACACAGATATATATATATATATATATATATATATATATATATATATATATATATATATATAATTTGAACCACGGCTAACATTTTGATGCCTGTTGCGAAAACATCGTCACTTATCGTCCACTGATTTCTCGCCGTTTAATGGCTGCCTCTGATCAGCGACATCTTGCAGCGTTCCTTCGGAGGTCAGATGACACTGTTTCGCTCAGGGTGTCGTCGTCATCATCATTGTCACCAACAACAACAGCAACAATGTTTTTCACATTTCTCTGGTCGCTTCCTCACGTTGTGGTGTTTGTTTGTTTCTTCTTAAGTTCTATGAACACGGTAGCCTACTGTTTAGAACTTTGCCCTTAGACACCTTTAAAACGATGACAATCAATGGTATATAAAGTTGGGACACGATAGCTGACTAATAAAGCAGCAAGTTATCTTATTATAGTATCGTATGTAGATATTTAAACATAAAGCCCCTCTCGCAGAATAACTGAATAAGTATTCAGAGTGGCCCTCAGCACAGAAGTCCCGGGAAAGCAAGCCAAGCACTGTCTCTTCGACACCTTTATTTCAGAAGGTATTAATCCGACTACGAAATATACAGGAGGGAACCCAAACTCTCGAGGAGCTGTGTCGCAAAGCAGACAAGAACCTCTTTGCTGATGTTCTGAACATTTCGGGTCACGTGCTGTACCCGCTTCTTCCGCCTGAAAGGGCGATTCCCTACATTCTGCGCCCACAACCGAATCGTTCTTAATGAGAAATTATATCTTATTTTATATCATGTTCTCCAAAGTGACCTAAAGCAGTTCGAGTAAATACAGAATAAACTTATTTTTTATGGTGGATAAGCAATTTAAAGGAGGTAAGTTTTAAGTCGAGAACGAAATGACATAAGATATATAAAATATTAACGAAATGATTCCTTCATATCAGAACTATTCGAAAATTTATACTGGCTGAACAATCTCTCATTAAACCATAGGCCCTCCATTATGTAAAACAAACCTTATTCTCAAATACTTTCATTCATAGC
Organism: Allolobophora icterica; assembly: GCA_963556255.1. Lineage (NCBI taxonomy): Eukaryota > Metazoa > Annelida > Clitellata > Crassiclitellata > Lumbricidae > Allolobophora > Allolobophora icterica. The sequence goes on along the minus strand of OY744607.1, from coordinate 70,831,408 downwards.
TCAACCCTAGCTTAATAGTTAGTTCATCTCATATAAATTGTTTCTGTGTAACAAGTTGCATAAATGTCAGCGTGAGTCTATGATTAAACGAAATTGACTGACTGACTGACTGACTGGCTGGCTGGCTGGCTGGCTGGCTGGCTGGCTGGCTGGCTGATTGATTGATTGATTGATTGATTGATTGATTGATTGATTGATTGATTGATTGATTGATTGATTGATTGATTGATTGATTGATTGATTGATTGATTGATTGATTGATTGTTCACATAGCCGTCCTTGGCGCTTAATCAGTCGTTTAAACTAACAATGAAAATGGTACAAAAGAATTTTTCTATCGATGTCACGATTACTGTGTTATATGTAAACAACATATCAATCTCAATATATTAATTTTCTTTGTTTAAAGACATCTTGTGCCATCAGAGGTCATATACGTCGACTGGGGGGGGGGGGGGCCCGATAGCGCATTGGATAACATCTGGCGTAGAGTGCGAGAGGTACAGAGATCGAGTCCCATAGGCGGACATGCTTTGTAGGCTGCAATTTGCGCCGTGTATTGCAGGCTGTCTGTTCTGTTAGTAGTTAAGATTTATCGCATAACATGTACATGTACAGCGCAGTGCGTTTACAGGCGCTTAATTAACCCTTATACGGTAACCGGGGGGTAAAAAATAACCCCCAGTCTACTTTTTTCCGTACGCTTCTTTTGAATAAAACAAAAAACTCTTTTGCTTTTGTGACTTTTCCTAGATATGTTTTTTCTTCACAATGTCGTTTTCAGCTGTGCCACATTGCGGCAGACTACTATGAAGAATAAGGTTTTATATTCCGGAACTGGATAAATTATTTCTGCACTATGTATTTGTAAACATAGTAGTTGATAGATCTGAATTGTTGGAGATATGTGGTTGTTGTATTTTTGCATATGAATTAGTCATTCTTTGCTGTGTGATTTCCATTTCCTGTAATCTCTAGGACTCAACTGGGAAAAGCTCCTAAATACCTCTGTGACCTAATGCGTAAACCTCTATCTGCTCTCTCGTCCTGCCCTCTTCGGTCTGCTGACCGCCTTGATCTACTTGTCCCTCGCGCAAGGACTTCGATGGCTCAGCGTCGTGCTTTTGCCATCCTTGGCCCTTCCTTATGGAATGACCTGCCTCCGTCTCTCCGTAGCAAGATATTGCTTGGGATCTCGCCCTCTTCTCTCCGCTGCCTAAAGACCTTTCTTTTCCCTCGGGGCTGACATGCTGGGAGCGCCTCTGAATAGTCTATGCTGTGAGAGGCGCTTTATAAATAATCATATAAGATAAGATAAGATAAGACTTTGTATGCGGAAAGCATGGACAAAAACGTAGGCTATATCATACGAATGCATAAGATGCCCACTGAAACTGTAGTAAGACTATTACGGGTGTACTTGTCACTGAATGTTTCTATTTTGTCAGTCTTGTCAAGTGAAATTTTGTAAACGTCAATTTAGTTATTGACTATTACAGCACTGCACAGCCGCTTGTTATTGCTTGCAGTTAGTTATTTCAATCAACACTACGACACAGCATTTGGCTTCAGTGATTAGTATCTGAAACTGGTAGCATTGTAGCATTGACTCACAACTTATTACTACTTTCGCTTTAGACAGCCATATTGGAACGAGTCGTCATTTTAATTCAAGATTTCTTACTCATTACATTCAATAATGTTGTCTATTGTCCTTGTCTATCAGATAAATTAAACTAGACTAAAATTTGTTAAACATTTCCCTAGATTTGACGAAAATAAATTGGGGGTAATTTTTTACCCCCCGGTTACCGTAAACTGTAACCAAAAAACGGTTACCCTATAAGGGTTAAAGAATAAATATTAATATTAATATTACTGGAATTTGAATTCTGCTGTTAATTTTGAGCCCGATGACTACTAATCAGCGATTAAGCGTGCGTGTTGTCTATATATATAGCATAGTAGATAACTGTTTTAAAGGTGTTTAAGTTAACGGCAATTTTAAAGTCACCACACGAAGTTAGTGTTTAGCCACCGTAATCGAAAACCGCAGACTTCTAAAGCGCCACTTAAAGCGAAGCGCATGGCATTAACTTATTCACGAGCCCTGCGTCTACTCTGAATGGTTGTCCAGAGATATCAAATGGAGATCCGGTTGCCACGGAGACCAGATGTGGTAGAGCGACATCTCTTGACGTCCAAGGCCGTTTGGATCAAAGTTTACAATCAAACACACTAAAGCTGGTTTCAGCTTTACATTTATACCACGGAAACATAAAAATAGGGAAATGTTAGGTCGTGGTCAGACGACCCAGGGTGGCAGTAGACGTTGCTAAACACTACAATACGTGGAGTAATAGTCGTTAACATAACACACCTTTTAAACGGTTATACTGAAGCTATATAGGCCTATAACTTACACAGTGTCATACACGTCAAATCGCTTAATATTATTGGAGTCTGTCTGTCAAACTGTCTGGAGTAGGTTACCTAGCATCTTACGATAATCATGAGCTCATTGGTCTTTGCTTTAGCTCTATTCCGTGGGGTCTAGACAGTTTCAGCAGTTTCTTTTAACTAGAATATTTTGGAGTGCTGCCAGTGCAAGGTTAGTTATAAAACCAACTATACAATAGGTTTAAAATCTCAACAAAAGCACACAACTAATAAAAGAATTCCGAAACCCTCGTCGAGGTTTGACACCCTATGGCCTTGCAAGACGCCGGAAACCGTCATGGTGCCACCTGGGAGGCCACAGGAGCGAAGACCCCACAAAAGTCCCAGAGGAGGGTTGCATGGCGTTTCGGACATAAGAAAATTAACATTACGAATTATGTATTACTCATTGTTATAACTATGGTAAATTCCTATCTTGAAGACTCGAACACAGGTTGACGGAGATTATGTAGGCTATTTTCCAGTGTCACTGTGTGCTGCTGGTTTCATGGATATCAATTAACTCCGATTAAAACACACAAAATGTTGTTAAGGAGTCCTATCTTTAAGCTGAACTTATTATTTTTAAACAATGTATCACACCCTACATTCGGATTGTCAATCCGCAGTCGAGGCGAAGAAACTAAAGATTCGTGGTCAGTTCTAATACTAATTAGTAACTTCTATTGCGCCGGTGTCTAAAGAACAAGGCATCAACCGATTGCGCACCAAATCCAAGCAGTAATCATATCAACATCCAGAAGATCAGTTCGTAACACAGAGAGAAGTCTATAGTGGATCAGCAGTTTAAAAAAAACTCTTAAATAGAGAACGAAATGGCATAAGCGATATTCTTAATATAGCCGTCCTTCGCGCTTAATCGGTCGTTAAAAACTAACAATGAGAACTGTATGAAAGATATTTCCCTTTAGACGTCAACTGTGCTATAATATTATTAACAATATATCAATTTCAATATTGTAATTTTCATTATTTAGACATGTTGCGACGGGTATATAAGTTAAAACGATGCTTGAAGCTGTACATATATATTGCATCGAGAATAACCGTTTCAAAGGTGTTTTATTTCAGCGGCAATTTTAAAGCTACTACGCGAAGTACATGTCAACCCATCGCTATCGTAAACAGTAAATTAATAAAGTGCCACAAAAATCAAAGGGCTGGCACTAGCTTATTCACGAGCGCTGCGTCTAGTCAATAGGGTTGTCCAGAGATATCAAATGGAGATCTGGTTGCCACGGAAACCAGCTATGGCAGAGCGACATCTCTTGGCGTCCATGGACGTATGGATCGGAAGTTTACAATGAAACACACTAAAGCTGATTTCAACTTTTAAATCAAATCACGGCAACAGAAGGTAGGGCAAGGTTGAGTCGAGGTTATACGGCTGAGGGTGTGAAAAGATGTCGCTAGATACTTCAATACGTACAGTAATAGACGTTAACAAAGCACACCTTTAAAAGAGTTACGCATGATGCTATATATAGGTCTAACTCGTCAAAATTATTTGCTACAGAGTTGGTTGCTTTTCAGTCGTCAATGGCCTTTGATGCCATAAGATGTCTCGAAACAGTGAAATATAATTTATTACCATTGGTCCTGTTCTTTGGAATCAACTCTCACCGTTGACATGAGCCTGTTTATTAGCTGGTGGTACAAGTGCCTCTTTCCTCTTAGAACCATATTCTATTCACTGAGTCTTTCGCACTGGGAACGCCTCTGATTAACGAACACTGTGAGAGGCTCTTTATAAATGTTCAGATACAATACAATGTCATCATGCCCATTTTGGACCCATATTCCCATATGAGACCCATTTAGAGCCCATGTGGGATCCATCTAATGCTCATATAAATGCTGGCATGGTCTTGATATCGTTATTGCAATTAGTGACTTCTAGTGCGCCGGTGTCACAAGGCATCAACCGATGGCACACCAAAACCAAGTCGTAATCAGGTCAACATCCAGAAGATCAGTCCGCAGGACACAAAGGGAGCCTACGGTGGATAAGCAATTCGAAAAAAGTAATTAATGACACAAGCGACCGAGGACGGACAGTTACAGGGAGAGAGTTAACAGAACAGACAGATAAGAAAAGAGAGTTCCAAAATACAAGTCCAAGTCCAACAACTGAAGCACATCGTAAACAAAGAACAGTTCTAGCTTTGTGTGTGTGCGTGCGTGCGTGCGTGCGTGTGTGTGTGTGTCTGTGTGCCTCTGTGTGTGTCTCTGTGTGAGTGTGTGTTTGTGTCTATCTGTCTATCTGTATGTCTCTCTGTCAGTGTGTCTCTGTCTCCATCCCAAACCGATAATGAATGGATGCAATTTCTAGCGTCGGAAGCATCGGTTTTAAGGGTGTGTGTCTGTGCATCCGGTTGTTTAACAATCGTTTTTTGATCATTGAAATTTTAATTAATTAATTAATTATTACTATTATTATTATTATTATTATTATTATCATTATTATTATTGTTATTATTATTATTATTATTATTATTATTATTATTATTATTATTATTATTATTATTATTATTATTATTATTATTATTATTATTATTATTATTATTATTATTATTATTATTTATTACCGCAATTATTATCTTCATCATTACTGTCAATTTTAAAATCAGAGTTCTAGTTTCCCATCGTTCCCAGCCGTCGATGAAGGAATAAGAAGAAGGGTAAAACAAGAAGAAGAATAAGGAGATGATGATGATAATGATAATAAGGATGATGATATTTGTGCATGCACATATCATGATGACACTAAATAATAAAAAATATTAAAATAATATAAAATAAAAGTCATCGTTATCATCATCATCATCATCATCATCATCATCATCATCATCAGCAGCAGCATCATCATCATCATCATCATCATCATCATCAGCAGCAGCAGCATCATCATCATCATCACGTACCGTCGCTCATGATAAAAGGTACCGCAAGCGCAAAGACGAACCGGAAGCCATGACGTCACGACCTCTTCTTCCGGTAAATCATTCACGCCCGATAGATGTCGTCAGGATCTGTCAACGACACCTGGCGACAAACGCCGGACACGGTTGCCATGGACAACGAAGATCAAAGGATTTCAGTTCCGCAATCACATACATATACATACATCTCAGCACACAGACAGACAGACAGACAGACAGACAGACAGACAGACAGACACACACATAAACAAACGCATTTACATATACATAAACGCATACATATATACATAAATATTAATATACATATATATATATATACATAAACGCATACATATATACATAAATGTTATATATATATATAAATATAAATATAAATATAAAAATAAATATAAATATATAAATGTAAATATAAATATAAATATAAATATTATATATATATATAAATATTACATATATATATATATATGTATATATAATATATATATATATACAATAATATGCACTGGTGCACCTGTATATATTTTAATATAACTAATATACACCATGTAATTCGTTACTTCCATAGCACCGGTGTTTCTCACGCACAAGACACCAATCGATGGCGACGCAAATCGAGACGGAAATCAGGTCAACATCCGGAAGTGGTTCCGCCGGAGTTCTTAAAAACACCAACTGAATTCATAAAATGACGAGCAATGAGCAGAATTCTTCATACCTTTCAGTCATTCTTGCTAGACGTTTTAAATTATAAAATCTAAATATGATCACCTAATTGTCGTAACTGTGGCGGGCGTTTATTCAACAGAGGCGGACCAGCTGGGCTATGAATCGATTTGCAACTTTTACAAATTACAAGTTAATATTACAAGTTACAATAGCGTTTAGGCCTACTTCCTGAAAAACTGGACGGGCGCATTGCGCAACGCCCTGGGTTCCGTGAGCAAATGTACTTTGTGTCACTACGAAAAAGTTGAAATCTTTTTAGATCTTTTAATACACTGTTGAGTCGACGTCGGCAAACATATCGTCCAGCTCAACCTTTAAAAAGGTGTGCAGTTTATTAACTGCAGTTTCCCGCAATTAATACTATTGTTAATTATATTATTAATAGTACATTAGTTTTGTATTTCCTTTGAGGTTAGCAAGAATCTATATATGCGCTAGTGAGTTCCAAGGTTTAACTTCGTTGTAGATGACATCAAAGGGCGTTGATGGCATTTAGTAATCAATATAAAGTATTTTCACGCTTGCTTTCTTTCTGGGCGGGCCCGATGGCGCATTGGATAACATCTGGCGTAGAGTGCGAGAGGTACAGAGATCGAGTCCCATAGGCGAACATGCTTTGTAGGCTGCAATTTGCGCCGTGTATTGCAGGCTGTCTGTTCTGTTAGTAGTTAAGGTTTATCGCATAACATGTACTTGTACAGCGCAGTTCGTTTGCAGGCGCTTAATTAAAGAATAAATATCATATTAAGAACGTTAAATATTAAATGTTAAATATTATATTAAATATTATATGTTAAATAAATATGTTAAATATGTTAAATATGTTAAATGTTAAATATGTTAAATATTATATTAAGAATGTTAAGAATTTTTGCCGAGATAGAGCTTCAGATATTAGAAATGATAGCGTTCTATGTAATGTCAAAAGTCATGAAACTAATATACCATACATAATTCTTTCTGAATAAATGCTTTCTGGTGTAAACGTTTTAAAGGTGTTTAAGCGTTAAGCAATTGTATCTCTTGTTTTTGATGTAACGGCAAGAGCTGATTGGTTAGAGCACTTCACCCGTAACGTAGTGCCGGAATGTTAGCCCCTCCAGTTTTTCTTAGCTATCTATACTCATTCTAGCCCACCCCCCAGTTTAACTTTTAATTAGTCATACATTGCGTACAATGTTGGTTGGTAACAAAGCCTCCTAATTTCATAAAGCAATTTTCAGTCCCCACCCCAGTCCAAACACTCTAGAACCGCCACTGCTGTAACGGAGGGAGAACACAGGGTCGAGTCTCCTCTGAGACAGGGTTATTGTGTTGTGGAACAACTTGGGCAATTCCTTCACGTACAATTGCTCAGCACCATCGATTGAAGCTTCGTCATTAATTAGTGGCGCTTAATAAATGATAAATGCGTGATGATGATGAAAGTAGTAGTAGTAGTTGTAGTTGTAGTAGTAGTAGTAGTAGTAGTAGTAGTAGTAGTAGTAGTAGTAGTAGTAGTAGTAGTAGTAGTAGTAGTAGTAGTAGTAGTAGTAGTAGTAGTAGTAGTAGTAGTAGTAGTAGTAGTAGCAGCAGCAGCAGCAGTAGCAGTAGCAGTAGTAGTAGTAGTAGTAGTAGTAGTAGTAGTAGTAGTAACCCTGGTTACGTAAGCGAGCGGTCAACTGATACTGGTGTCTGGCAGACCAGACATCACTCTTAAAAGTCTATTTAAGAGTGAGCTGAGATTACCAGAGAGTGATTGATCCCAGGCGAACAGCGAACAATTAATAAAACTGTGTTCGGCTTTCAGGCAGAGGTAGACAGAGATAGAGAGACGGTAGCAGATGGATGGATGGATGGATGGATGGATGGATGGATGGATGGATGGATGGATGGATGGATGGATGGATGGATGGATGGATGGATGGATGGATGGATAGATAGATAGATAGATAGATAGATAGATAGATAGATAGATAGATAGATAGATAGATAGATAGATAGATAGATAGATAGATAGATAGATAGATAGATAGATAGATAGATGGATAGACAGACAGACACACAGACAGACACACACACAGAGACAGAGAAAGCGACGATGGACGAGAGAAAGTAAGAGAAAGAGAAACAGATAAAGAGACAGAGACAGAGAGAGCTCCTCCTCTTCCCCTCCTCAGTCTATTCCAGTCTCCTTCTCCTACTCTTTTTCCTCTTCCTTCTCCCACACCTCTTCCACCTCTTCTTCCTCCTCTTCAACCTCTTCCTATCCTCGAAGTTCATTACAGTGGCAATGGACAGGCACAAACAAATTCCTCATATATCAAGATCTACACCATATACAAAATATTTTCGTGCTGGATGTCAGCGTGCAATTTTTTCCAGATGTCTGTGTAGACATACGCGTGTCTCTGCCTCGATGCCCGCCTCTCTATCTATTTGTGACATCATCAAAACATCCTTCATCTAGAGCCATTCTGTGATTACACTCTAAATCAACTTAACTGGATCCAAATCCGTTCCATGTCCTCCATCTCCCAACATATCATCTGGACCAGCATATGGGACAACATTTGCAGCAAGAACATTTGTAGAAACAACATGGAATGCAGCAACAACAATTGTGGCAACAACATTAGAAGCAACATTTGAATCATTTCAATTTAAAGAATTTTCTGCATTAATCGATTATCAGAATCAATGTTATTTTCTCTTATTCTGTCTTCAAGTTTTCTTTAGAATATCTTTTTATATTAATTTTCTGTTTCGGTTGAGTAGGTCGTATATCTTCGTTTCTGTCGTTTTCGCATATAATAATCTTCGTTTAATGTCTTCAAACTGACAATTACGCAGTATGATTACAAATCAGTATGAACGGATGATCACAAGTTATTACAGGAGTCGAATTTTAACTGTGTACGGCTGGCTTGCAAGGCGCCCATCACGTCCTACATCTCATTTTCACAAACGTGCCATCTCGCGAATTGATAGGCTGAGTGGACCTTGGGAGGGTTACGGGAGGCGATCCCGCTACCTACTGCACTTCACGCCAGTGATGTTACCACTACAGTATTCTATGGACCCCCCCCCTCCCAGGCAGCGATGTCAAGACTTCTCCTCGTCTGTTCCTTGTGAACCATCCGGAAGACCACAAGTGTCATCAAGAACATCGCTGCAGTTGTTTTTATCTACAACTTCTGCCTTCCCTGCGTTTTCCTTATCTTTGTTTTCTTTATCTTAAATTTTTTCAAATTTTTAGGTAGATTTTCGGTCAATTTCAGTTGGAGAAGACATCGTCTCCGAAAGTCGTGACATAGAGAGTCTCTTATAGCCTCGGTTACAAACGTTTTAAAGGTGTCTTACGTTAACCGATTTTTGATGATATACATCCGCAACTAAATGTAACTAATAATATGTGATCTCGGCCGAGAGAAGGGACCACTTGTCGCTTTCTAGATTAGCCGGGAAACGCGTTTTTGCGCTAAACCATTATATTGATTTTTGAGTCTAATTAATGAATCTGTAGCTCGGACTCACTGTACTACAGCGAATCTTATGCTACTTGATGCGTTAAGACTATATTTAGGCATTAGTGCATTGGGTTGGGACATATTAAATTTTTTTATCCGATTTCCCGCCAAATGATATTTTATGTTTTTGTGAAAAAGTGCATAAATTATGGGCCAAACGCTCTGAAATTTTTTCCTCATTTTACCTAAGGTGTAAGCTTGTGGAAACTGCTAATAAGTCCATTTGCGACAAGTGGTCCCTTCTCTCGGCCGAGGTCACATATTAAAAATAGGGTTTCAATAAAACAAGAAAAATGCAAGCAAAAAACCCAAGGTCTCCAAGAAAAACAAACATTTCCAAAGTTCGGATACAAAAACCCAAGATCTTGTGAAAACCCAAGGAGTGGTAACACTGGACATCTTATTGCATTAACGGTCGTTTACGCCGATTGAAACAACTTTCTGGTGATAGGTTTGTTGCGCCCGCAGCTGATCAACGATGAAGCGGTCGTAGTATATTTATATATAGCATAGTTAACAACCGTTTTAAAGGTGTTTTATGTGAACGGCTATTTTAAAGTTACCACGCGAAGTTAATGTTTAGCCATCGTAATTGTAAACCGCAAATTTATATAGCACCATTTAGAGCTAAACTTAGGGCACCAACTTCTTCACGAGCGCTGTGTGTAGTCGTAGCAGTTGTCCAGAGATATCAAACGAAGATCCGGTTCCACGGAGACCAGATGTGGAAGAACGACAACTCTTGGCGTATAATAATAATAATAATAATAATAATAATAATAATAATAATAATAATAATAATAATAATAATAATAATAATAATAATAATAATAATAATAATAATAATAATAATAATAATAATAATAATAATAATAATAATAATAAGTCCCTGAGGGAATGAAGTACCTCAGGGCAAAAAAAAAAAAAATAATAATAATAATAATAATAATATTATAATATTATAATATTAATATACAATCGCAAGAGGGCTCACAACAGGGCGACCCCTTGGGACCTCTGCTCTTCTGCCTGCCGCTTCAGCCAATCCTTACCAGGCTATCATCACCATTGGCTTTTGGATACCTGGACGACCTCACCCTGGGTGGTGGACTCGAGGTGGTTGAGACAGATGTGGACCTCATCGAGAGTGGATGCGCACGCCTGGGCCTCACGCTTAACCGCGCAAAATGCGAACTGATCACTACCGATTTCGAGAGCGCCAGCAGGGGCCCTCTGGGACAGTTCGCCCGGGTTGACCCTCCATCGGCCATGCTCCTGGGCGCTCCGCTTTCGCCAGCTGACGCCCTCGCCTCCGCCCTGGACACCTGCGTGGCCGACCTCCGCAACGCAGTGGACAAACTACAGCTCATCGCCAGACAAGACGCTCTCCTGATCCTCAGATGTTCCCTCGGCTCACCTAAACTCATGTATTTACTGAGATGCACCCATTGTCACGGCCACCCAAGGCTGACGGACTTTGACGAGCTGATGCGGGATGGGATCGGGCGGATCCTGAATTTGTCGCTGACCGACGATCAATGGACGCAGGCTACCCTCCCGATCAGGATGGGAGGGCTGGGCATTAGGAAGGTGACTTCGCTGGCACTACCCGCCTTTTTGGCTTCAGCCGCAAGCACTCTCTCAGTCCAGTCCCTCATCTTGGGCGTGGCCTTGAAAACCGATGACGCTGCCAACACGTCTGCACTATCTGACTGGCTGCAGATCGTTGGAACTTGGGACCCAACGAACCTCCCTGGCAACAAACAGTCACAATGGGACAAGCCGCTGCTCCTCGGGGTGACATCGTCTGTCGACGCGAATCTGCACAGCCCCTACGATCAGGCACGCCTAAAGGCCATAACGACCTCACACGCCTCTGACTGGTTACATGCTCTCCCGCTCACCGCATTCGGCCTTAGGCTGAGCGACGAGGCCGTGCGCGTGGCGGTCGGCCTGCGGTTGGGCGCAGTCATTTGTGAACCACACACTTGCGCATGCGGCGCCCCCGTTTCAGCAAGGGGATCGCACGGCCTCTCGTGTTCGCTCGGTTTCGGTCGACAAGCCAGACATAGCGCCATCAATGACGTTATCCACCGCACTCTTAATAGAGCGGGTACCCCGGCGATCAAAGAACCATCAGGACTGACCAGATCCGACGGAAAAAGGCCGGACGGCCAGACTCTGATCCCTTGGAGTGGCGGACGTCCTCTGATATGGGACGCGACCGTGGTGGATACGGTAGCCGCTTCATATCTTCCCGAGACAGCGATCACGGCCGGAGGAGCAGCAGAAAGGGCGGCCACAAGGAAGCACGCCAAATATTTAGAACTAGAAACGAGATACACCTTCGTGCCGATCGCCGTGGAGACATTGGGCCCCACAAACAAAGAAGGTCTCGCCTTCGTTTCTGAAATCGGCCGCCGATTGACGGCAATCACTGGCGAGGCCCGCGAGACAACCTTTCTCTTCCAGAACATTTCAATAACAATTCAACGATTCAATGCCGTTGCATTCCAGGGCACCTTGTCAGGACTACCCGGGATCGAGGACCAGCGGGACCATCCAAGCTGGACCTAACTATAAAATCTTGAAGAAAACGTTGCAAAATCGAAATAATAATAATAATAATAATAATAATAATAATAATAATAATAATAATAATAATAATAATAATAATAATAATAATAATAATAATAATAATAATAATAATAATAATAATAATAATATAGGAACTTTCATGCCTTCATAGGAACTTTCATGCGGCCAGAACTTGTCGAATGATGTTTAAAAAAAAATAAATATATAATAATAATAATAATAATAATAATAATAATAATAATAATAATAATAATAATAATAATAATAATAATAATAATAATAATAATAATGTCAACCCAATCCTTCCGTTGACAATCCTTCTGATTAAATCCTTGTTCTCTTTCTACTTAACGCCTATTTAACGTTCACCTTTTGAACACTAATTCTACGTATAAGTATAACCTGAATTAATCAGCAACACAGTTTAATATCTTTTAGTTTAATAAGAAACAAACAGACAGAACTCAATTCGATTACAACTCAACTAGTCAGCCACACTACTACAGCGAACACACTCGAATTCCAACTTCTCTAGTCAGCATAATTCTTCGCGCCTCTTGACACACCTGTCTTCTGTGCGCCTAAGCGAACTCTAATAATATACATATAGCGCGCCGCTGCCGAGATTGGCCGGCCGCGCGTGTCACTAAGACTATACGTTATACATCTATCATATATACATATACACGTGAAACTAAAGTAAGCGCACTAAATATATACGCTAATATCTCGCACTGCAAGACTGTACACAAAACTCAGTTCACATTACCTCCTTCCTTTTTCTGGAATTGAGCAAATTAAATTTCAAAATTTGCGAAATTACCAAAATACATGAAACATATATATATATATAACTAATTAATGAACAGTCTTACGATTACTTATAACCTTGACAAACAATCAGCAATAACATTCAATCTGCCCTTCTTGTACTTCACCTCAACATCAAAAGTTTGTAAGGCTAACGCCCAACGCACAAGTTTAGCAGACTTAGACATTGACTCAGTCAAGTATGTAAGAGGATTGTGATCAGTAAAAATGAAAATTTTCGATCCAATTATAACTTCTTTTAACTTGTTTAAAGCCCAAACAATAGCATAGGCTTCCTTTTCCACAGTAGCCCATCTCTTCTGGGTATCAGTTAATTTCTGACTGATAAATGACACAGGGCGTTCTATTCCCTTGTCGTCCATCTGTGTTAAAACAGCCCCCACTGCAAAGTCACTACTATCGCAGTACAAATTGAATGGTTTTCCCACTTCAAAAACATATAATACTACTTTGGATCGCACAGCCTCTTTAAGTAAATCAAATGCTTGCTGATGTTCAACAGTCCAATCAATCTTATCAGAAACACGTTTACTAGTTAAATCAGATAAAGGTTTCGCAATCTGTGCAAAGTCCTTAATAAACTGTCTGTAATAATTAAAAAATCCAAGCAGTTGCTTAACTTGCTTCTTAGTTTCTGGGATCTTCAAATTAGTCAAACTTTCAATTCTGTCTGGATTCATCTTTATCTTACCAGACCCAACCACATGACCGATAAACCTTACCTCACTCTTACCAAATATGCATTTTTTCAAATTCAAAGTAACGTTATGCAATTTCATTTGCATCAAAAATGCATCTAGATGCTGCAAGTGAACTTTCCAATTGTCAGAATGCACAGCAATGTCATCAACATACGGTTCTGCAAAGTCACTTATAGGCTGTAAAACTAAATTTATCGCCTTAACAAAAGTTCGGCCTGAATTTATCATTCCAAAAGGAACACGAGTAAATTCATACAGTCCATTATGTGTTACAAAAGCTGTCTTCCATTGATCAGATTGTTTTACAGGACAAGTCCAATAAGCACTTCGACAGTCCAAAATAGAAATCACATTAGACTTTCCAACTTTGTTCAAAACGTCTCTGACAATCGGCATAGGATATTTACAATCCACTGTGAATGAGTTAATGTATCTGTAGTCACAGGCAAGTCTTAAAGATCCGTCTTTCTTTTTAACAATTACCAAAGGGCTTGCCATTCTGCTCGATGATGGTTTAATAATGTTTGTTTTTAACATTTCTTTGATCTGACGTTCCACTTCTGATCGATAAATCAAAGGAATTCGATATGCTGCAAATTCCTTTGTGCCTTGCTCTCTTGTTATACTGATTCGTGTATTGTAATTGCTTTTCTCGAGAGTAAGATTCTGCAAACAATAATGCTTTCTCCATATTTTCTTTGAGTTCTTTTAAATACTTTTCTGGTTTAACTCCAACATGAGGTGGTAAGTTTATTTCTCTAGTCCAACTCTCTTTTAATATTGCCAATGGTCCTCTCGGAATTTTCCCATAGACAAGCATATATGGTGATACTCCAGTAGTTGCATTCGGCACTTCTCGTAATGCCCACACTGTGAAAGGAATTATCTTATGCCATTTCCTCGGGTTGTCTATTATCACATGATGGATCATCTTTTTAAATGTCTGATTCCATCTTTCTACTAATCCAGCAGCCTCTGGGTGTCCTGGTGTGTCGAATCGTGGACTACAGCCCATTAAATCGAGAAATTCTCTGGTCAGACTGGCTGTGAAGTTCGTTCCTTGGTCACTTGTAATCACGGACGGCACACCAACGTTCATGAATAGTTCCATCAACGCTTCACACACAGCCTTCGCTGTCAGCGATTTCAATAAAAAGATTGTAGGCCATCTGGTGCACGAGTCCACAATGCATAAACAATACTTGTGACCTGCAGCAGATACTGGATCGATCGGGCCAACGAGGTCCATCGTCATTCTCTTGAAGGCGACCTCTTCTCTTGAGACCGGAGTGATAGGTACTCTATCCATCACCAGACTCCTTGCCTTTAATTGACACTTCTCACAAGACTTACAAAATTTCACAATGTCTCTTCTCATCTTTGGCCATACAAAAGACAACTTTATTCGTTCTCTTGTTTTCTCTTCTCCTAGATGTCCTCCAAATACCGATTCATGCGCCAATTCCATCACTTTAATTCGTCTCTCTTTTGGTAACACTAGTTGATATATCGTCTGGTCTAATATCTGATATTTCTTATGCAATAAACCGTTGATCACACAGAATTCAGATTCTTTCTCTTGTGCTAACTTCCACCACGGCTTCAACGATTCATCCTTTCTCTGTTGCTCTTCGAACTTCTTCGAATCGGCAATCTGCACCTTTTGTTCTTCGTCCATCTCTTCATCTCTATGCAAGTCTCCTATCCCCACATCACATTCATTGTCTTCTTCAGTTTCATTTAATGTGCCATTCTCGCATGCAGCCATCTCTTGCTCGTTCATCTCTGCTATTACACCATCTCGCGATAAGCTTCGTTGCTCATTACTTTCGTTTTCCTCATCACTTGAACTTTCAGTTTCACTCTTCTCATCAACATCTACCATTTCCTGTTTCCGACTCTGCGCTCTCGTCATTACATTTGCTTGTACACTCACATCTCCTTGTATCTTTTTAATTTTCATCTGTGGTACGGCTTTTAATTCGGCAATTATCTCTGGATGCAACAAGAATCTTTCTGTACTGCCCATCTTTGCAATACTAGCACACATCAAGGTGACATAAGGTGTAAGTGAACACTGGATTTTACGCGAAAATCCCTCTTCTTCCACGTCACTACCACACAGTCTAACATCGACTTTCACTAACTTCGCAGGAATGGCATCTCCTGCCACACATTGCAAATTCACTTTTCCAATTTGTTCCACCTTCATGCCTTCCAGTAATTCTTCATTAATCACCGGAATCTCTGCTCCCGAGTCGCTCAGTGCTTTGACTTTCACTGGCTCTTTACCGTCTACTGCACGAATTTCAACCTCGACATATTGCAAGAACGATTTCTTCAATATTCGACTGTCATCTTTTCCTATGACTTCTCTCTGAATTTCAGCATCCAATAGAATTTCTTTTTGAATACCACATTTCATTACTGACTTTACTTCAGTCTCTTGGTTTTCTTGACCCGTGGTTTGATTACCTGTATCACTAACCACTTGAATCAAATTCACCCTTGTGTGTTCTTGATTTCTGCTAGAACTAGCTGCTGCCACTGGAACTGGACAAAATTTAACCAAATGTTTGTCTGAACCACAGTTGTGACAACGCTTCACAACCATACCTCGTTGTTCATTGCCTTCATATCTCTTATACTGCGTAAACGATGTGTTGCCTTCCCTCTTGGCAAACGGCGCTGACGATTTGTTAAATCCCTGACGACCAAACGTCACTTCTCTGGTCTCATTGGGTACAGGGACATTAGCCTTGACTTCTTTACCTTTGAACTGATTCCCTGTTTCTGGATTACTTTTCCACTTTCCACTCTGGCTTTGGTTTACGGAACGTTGAGAAGGATAACTGTTTATATTTGGGATCGCAAACCCAATTCGATTGTTTACATGAATGTCTGCTAAGTCTGCCACTGCACTAGCTTGAAGACAGTCAGTTCCTTCCTTCGACAATACAAACTGTAGTGGACCTGGCGGTAAACATTCTTTTAGCTTATCCGCTACCAGCAAATCAAAGAGCGTATCATACTCTCTGTTCACGTTTCGACTTCTCACGTAATAGTTTAGCAAGTTCTTCAGTCTTGCCGTAAACATCGTATAAGTCTCTTCTGTCGTCTTCTTAGCATCCACAAATCTGGCTCTGTATTCTCTCGAGGTCAATTTAAATTCTTTTAATAAGTGCTGCTTGACTCTATCATAATTGTCTAGATCATCGTATGACAATCTATTCAGAACGGTTCGAGCTTTCAGTTCACAAATAATAATAATAATAATAATAATAATAATAATAATAATAATATGGATGTAATGTAACGAAATGCAATGTAACGAAACATTTATACAGCTCCCCTTAAGAACCTTACTGGTGCGCTAGACACGTGCAATCAGTCCGTAAATAAATGCGTTTTTATCAACCGATTAAATATGAGAAAGTCTTTAGTGAGGATAGTGTCGCGAAGTGAGAGAGGAAGTCTGTTCCACAACAACGGTGCTGACACAAACAAGCCCTGTTGTAAGCATACAGCAGTACGAGTATGAAAAGTTTACAATGAAACATACTAAAGCTGATTTCAACTTTACATTTATACCACGGTAACATAAAACAGTGCAAGGATAAGTCGAGGTAAGACGACCCAGGGTGTCAGTAGATGTCGCTAAACACTACAAAACGTGCAGTAAAAGGTTAACATAACACACCTTGAAAAAGGTTATAAGTGACGTTATATATCACTAACATGCACTCGCAAATAAATTCTCTGTCAAGCTGTCGGGCATAAGTTAACTAGCATCTTACTACATGAACTCAGTGGTCTTTACCTCTATTCTCTGGGCCTAGACACTAGTAGCAACATTTACTTTTCTGACCAGTTTCAGCAGTGCGTTTTAACTAGAATATGCTAGAATGCTGCCATCCTGCCAGTGCTAGGTCAGTTATAAACCAACTGTACAACAGGCTATATATCTCAGTAAAAGCACACAACTAGTAAAAGAATTCTGAATCCCTCGTCGAAGTTTGACACCATATCACAGTATAAATAATTACACAGTACGTCGACTCCCGGCCTATGCAGCAGTCAGAATGTGTGACCAAACGCCATCTTGAAAGAGAACGTTTACATGCCGATACACCGCAGGGCATATTTTAACTGTATAACTAGTGGGACAAATGTCCCAGTAGTTTTAGGATTTTAAAACAACATCGAGAACTTCAATGGAATTAACAATATTATTTTTAAAGTAAATTTCAGCTTAAATCTATAATTAAAAAGCTCTGTTTCAAGATGGCGTCACCCCCAAAACTAGTCAACAGTTAACAATGCGAGTCGACGTACTGTGTAATTATTTATACTGTGACCATAATATAGGGCTTGGCAAGACGCCGGAAACTATATATATATATATGCTTCGTCAATATATAGTGGCGCTTCATAAATGACAAATGCGTGATGATGATAGCAGTAATAATAGTAATAATAATAGTAGTAGTAGTAGTAGTAGCAGTAGTAGTAGTAGTAGTAGTAGTAGTAGTAGTAGTAGTAGTAGTAGTAGTAGTAGTAGTAGTAGTAGTAGTAGTAGTAGTAGTAATAATAATAGTAATAATAGTAATAATAATAATAATAATAATAATAATAATAATTATAATAATAATAATAATTATTATTATTATTACTACTATTATAATAATTAATAATAATAATAATAATAATAATAATAATAATAATAATAATAATAATAATACTAATAATAATAATAATAATAATAATAATAATAATAATAATAATAATAATAATAATAATGGTGGACCTGGCCTGTCTGCGGACCCAGGCGGCACTGATCTTGCTGCGGGCGTGTTTTGGCGCGACGAGGCAGACATACCTGTTGAGAACCGCCCCTTGCTTTGGCCACCCACTTTTGGCAAAGATCGATGACCAGCTGCGCAGCGGACTAGAAAACATTCTGAACATCAAACTCAATGACATTCAATGGTTGCAGGCCTCCCTCCCGATCAGAGATGGCGGGCTCGGGGTGAGACGTGTCGCGGTGCTGGCATCTTCCACCTATTTGGCTTCAGCTGCATCGACCGGATCACTCGTTAGCGCCATCTTGGGGTCAGAAGAAAGACGGGACGCCCACCTCGATGAGCTTATGGAGGCTCGGAGGGATTCTTTGCCAACAGGCATGGAGCCGCTCCTGAGCAAGCAAAAATCGTGGGATAGACCTTTGATAGAGGCCGACAGAGCTGCCGTCTGGGCCGCCTGCGGTGACCCAGTTGGGAGGGCCAGGCTTGGAGCGGTTACATCTCCTCATGCGGGCGACTGGCTTCTGACGATCCCGGTGACAGCGTGCGGACTGGGGCTCAGTGACGAGGCCGTACGGGTGGCCACGGGGCTACGCCTCGGTTTGGAACTATGCGCTCCACATCTATGCCAGTGCGGTGAGATGACCGACGCCAGAGGACATCATGGGCTGGTCTGTAGGCGGTCTTCGGGAAGGGCGGCACGTCACTTTGCGATCAACGACCTTGTCTGGAGAGCCCTTGTGGTAGTCCCCGGCTCCGCCGCCATCCGCCGCCGCCGTTAAGCCCTCAAGTCGAAACCAGTCGCTAAGCTATCGACTGCTAGCGACTTAGCTCACTTAGTATTTTGTTTGTTGTTTCAATCGCGGTTTCAAAGTTTCGATTTGACGAAGATATCAGCAGCAGGTACTGAGCAACACTCACAATGCAATAAATATAATATTTGTTTGTTGACGAAAACAAGCTGACATGCCGCAACTTGGCACATTATAAGAGAAAGAGTTTGCTCTATTAGTAAAGGTTCTTATAGAGAATAAGGGGGATATGGTTGTTGTTGTCGTTTTTGGTAAACTGAATTTATGCATTCTATTACGAAGATGGTGTTGATGATTACGAAGAGGGGGGAATAAGCAGGGTGAGAATTGTCAGGGTGGGTGTTCAACCCCTAGTCTTACCTTTGGACCCTCACAGTTAAATTCTTCATTGCACACCGCAGGTGTCGTTTCCAACACCCTCAGTCGTGCTGGTGTGATTTAGCATTATTTGATTCTGATTCACTGACAAAGTGAAGAAATTTCCATGGTGTTTCATGTATGCATTTTTGAATTTTCTCAAAAAAAGGAATTGATTTTGATTCGAGTCCGACTTGCAAAACTGCTAGCGTTGCTGCGTTGAAATCTCCTGGTTTCAAATTTCGCTGACACCAGTTTGCATAATACGAATAAAATATTCAACTCCACATGGATCAAAGACTAACCCCGCAGTCTTTTTTCTGCAATTCTCATACTGGGAATAAATGCCGGAGCACATGATTCTCGTTCTCTGCTACTGCCTGAAAGAGGCATGCATCAGCAGTTTGGCCGTGGGATCGGTTACTGTATAAATCCTCCTCGCTTCATCCGATTTATCAAGAGCTCAATTTCACGAATTCACATTAAAATTAATTTTCACAGTCATCGGTCTGTCCTCTGTCAGCATGCCCATATGGAGCGGAGCCCATATTCCCATATTGGACCCGTATAGAGCCCATTTGGGTTACATCTAATGCCCGCGGAAATGATGGCACGGTAATATGCATTATATTGTTAGGTAATCATTTATGTCCAGTAGACATAACTGATTACCTGAGAAGTCGATAGCAAGTCGCTAAGTCAGTCGCTAAGTCTAAGCGACTTAGTCAGTCGATAAGCATGCGACTTAGTCGACTGAGTCGCTAAGTCAGTCGCTAACTCATCAAGTCAGTCGGCAACTCCTTAGCGACTGACTCCGGGTACTACCTTGTGGGGGCAGGCATCCCCAGCTCTAAGGAGCCTCCCGGTCTCAGTAGGACAGATGGTAAAAGACCGGACGGGGCGACGCTAATTACCTGGGCCCGAGGAAGATACATCGCCTTGGACGTCACCACCATACACACCTGTGCATCCTCCTACACCCACCTGACGTCATCGATGCCCGGCGGTGCGGCCGAACACGCAGCAGACCGAAAGTGCCTCAAATATGCCTCTCTTCCCATCACACACGAGTTCATACCGGTGGCTATAGAAACACTAGGCCCCATCAACCATGCGGGACGCGAATTTCTGACGGAGCTGGGGCGTCGCTGGACCGTCGTTTCCGGCGACCCAAGAGAAACAGCATACCTTTTTCAACGCATCTCAATTTGCACCCAGCGTTTCAATGCAGTAGCTTTTAGAGGCACATTCACTTTACACTCCGGGGATGAGGACCACGTACTCCAAGCTTAAATTTAAAAAAAAAATAATAATAATAATAATAATAATAATAATAATAATAATAATAATAATAATAATAATAATAATAATAATAATAATAATAATAATAATAATAATACCCGACGGAGCCACTTTAATACCCTGGTCAGGAGGTAAATACTTGGCGTGGGACGCCACGATTGTCCACACTTGCGCGGCATCTTACATCGCCCACTCAGCCAGTTCGGTTGGTCCAGCATCAGTGCAGGCGGCCAACCGAAAAATTGAGAAATATCGTGGCCTTCCCGCCTCGTACGTATTCCAACCGGTGGCAGTCGAAACCCTGGGCCCGTTTAACCTGTCGGCCTCAGATTTCATCAGGGAACTAGGCAATCGCATCACATCCATCAGTGGCGACAGACGCGAAGCAACCCTTTCTGTTCCAGCGGTTGTCCATAAACATTCAACGCTACAACCTTGTCTCTTTTAAAGGTACATTTCTTCAAACCCTGAAGACGAGGCCTGACCCTCCAGACAATAAATCTGCTCTTAAATAATTTTCTCCAAATCCTGAGGGATCCATGATACCTCGGGTAAAAAAAAAAAAAAATAATAATAATAATAATAATAATAATAATAATAATAATAATAATAATAATAATAACAATGATAATAATAATATAATAATAATAATAATAATAATAATAATAATAATAATAATAATAATAATAATAATAATAATAATAATAATAATAATAATAATAATAATAATAATAATAATAATAATAATACTGGTTACCTAAGCGAGCCGTCTAGTGACACTGGTGTCTAGTACACTATACATCAGTGACACCAGACTTTTAAGAGTGAGCTGAGATTGACCCCAGGCGAACAGCGAAACATTAATTAAACTGTGTTCAGCCTTCAGGCAGAGGCAGACAGAGGTAGAAAGACGGTGACAGACAGAGAAAGAGACAGACAGACAGGCAGAGAAAGTGACACAGGACAAAAGAAAGTATAAAAAGAGAGAGATCCTCCTTTTCCCCTCCTCTGTCTATTCCAGTTTCCTTCTCCTACTCTTTTTCCTCCTCCTTCTCTTACACCTCTTCCACTTCTTCCTCTTCAACCCTTTCCTATCCTCGAAGTTCCATACAGTGGCAATGCACAATAGCGCATAAAATGCCCTATCTATCAAGATCTAGCCTACACCATATGCAAATTATTTTTGTGTTAATGTTACCGTGGATGTTATCATGTAGGTTTTTGGAGATGTATGTGTAGACATACGTGTATCTCTACCTGGATGTCCGTCTCTCTCTCTCTCTCTCTCTCTCTCTCTCTCTCTCTCTCTCTCTCTCTCTCTCTCTCTCTCTCTCTCTCTCTCTCTCTCTCTCTCTCTCTCTCTCTCTCTCTCTCTCTCTCTCTCTCTCGTCGCTACATCCTTGATACGTCACGCCCTTCTTCACATGTTTCCTTCGGCATCAGTCTTTCGGATGCTGATCCCCAAGCTCAGCAGCCGATCCCTCCTCCTCCTCTGCCAATCGATTTGTGACGTCATCAATCAGATTTCGATCAAGTATATTTCCAACACATCCTTCATCATTTTCATCTAAAGCCATTCCGTGATTGCACTCAGAATCAACGATAACTGGATCCAAATCCGTTCCATGGCCTCCATCTCCCAACATATTATCTGGACAACATTTGCAGCAAGAACATTTGTAGAAACAACGTTTGTAGCAACGACAATTGTGGCAACAAGTAACAACATCGGAAGCAACATTTGAGTCATTTCGATTTACATAATTTTCTGCATTAAATCGATTCTCAGAATCAATGTTATTTTCTCTTATTTTGTTTTACAGTTTTATTTAGAATATTTTTAAAAATTAATATTCCTCTTCGGTTGAGTAGGTCCTATATCTTCGCTTCTGTCTTTGTCCCATATGACTGCGATGTCAAGACTTCATCTCGTCTGTTCTTTGTGGACCATCCACGAAGACCACAAGTGTCATCAAGAACATCGCTGCAGTTGTTTTTATCTACAACTACCTTCCCTGCGTTTTCCTTTTCTTTATTTTCTTTATCTTCCAACTTCTTCAAATTTTGAGACAGATCGTCGGTCGTTTCATTTGTAGAACTGTGATTCACACGCATTGAAATATAGCGTCGGCTAGAAACGTTCTAAAGATGTCTTGCGTTAACCGATTTCTAATATTGTTATACAAAGTAAGTGAGTAAGTGATTTAGAAAGTGAGTGAGTGAGTGAGTGAGTGAGTGAGTGAGTGAGTGAGTGAGTGAGTGAGTGAGTGAGTGAGTGAGTGAGTGAGTGAGTGAGTGAGTGAGTGAGTGAGTGAGTGAGTGAGTGAGTGAGTGAGTGAGTGAGTAATTAAAGAAGTATACGCTTCTCAGAAGAGCACATTGTATATAACTAGTGCATGCATATTTAA
Organism: Allolobophora icterica; assembly: GCA_963556255.1. Lineage (NCBI taxonomy): Eukaryota > Metazoa > Annelida > Clitellata > Crassiclitellata > Lumbricidae > Allolobophora > Allolobophora icterica. The sequence continues at coordinate 70,807,960 of OY744607.1, read as the reverse complement.
ATACCTGAGTATAAATATATATACCTGGGGTCGATAATGAATGCTAAAGGAGGATGCGAGCAAGATGTCAAAATAGAATAAAAGTCGCCAGGCAGAAGTGGAGGGATTTGTCTGGTGTGCTGTGTGATCGCAAGATCTCAGTTCGCCTCAAGGGAAAGATAAACAGGACAATGATAAGACCGGTATTGATTTATGGAGCAGAAGCATGGACGCTGAGGAGAAAGGAGGAGGAACTTCTGGAGAGAACTGAGATGAGGATGCTACGATGGATACTTGGGATGTCACTGAAAGACAGGAAGAAAATGAGAATATCCGGAAAACACTCGGAGTGGCCTGTATATCCGACAAGGTACGCGAAACCAGACTGAGGTGGTATGGACACGTGGAGCGGGCGGAGGAGGATAGAATCATGAAAGCGGAGGTGCACGGACACCTCAGCCGAGGACGCCAGAGGAAGAGATAGATGGACATGGTTCAGCAGGACCTCAGGTTTCTCGGCCTGAAAAAAGAAGACACCGGAGATCGAGCGGGATGGAGACAGAGGATCCGAGTGGCAGACCCCTCCCCAGCGAGGGATTAATCCGAGCCTTAAGGCAAAGAAGAAGATGCATATTTGAAAACGAATCAATAACAGGAGCGGATTTTGTAGACATAAATGCACAGCTAAATGTAACTACAGACACATCGAGGCATCAACCGATAGCGAGCCAAATCCAAGCTGCAATCAGGTCAACATCCAGAAGATCAGTCCGTAAGACAGAGAGGAAAAACAGTTTCAAAAAGTCTTAGTAGAGAACGAAATGACATAACAAAATTGTCAATGTAGCCATCCTTCGCGCTTAATTTGTCGTTAAACACTAACAATAAAAACAGTTCGAAAGAACTTTTCTTTAAGATTTCAATTGTGCTATTATTAAAATGATTAAAGTCAT
>OY744607.1:70742028-70802028 GCA_963556255.1 Allolobophora icterica | reverse complement strand
TTTTGGATTAAAGGAACATGATTTAGGTCTTCGGTGCCGCTAATGCGAAGAAATAAACCATCAGCGGCCGTCTTTCGGTATCAAATAAACGTCCGACATCTTGGAAATTGATAAGCGCTGCATGCGGTTTCGGACGTAAAAGCCGATACAACGATTCCCCGTGGAGCCTGCAGTAAGAACGTTGACGGCGTGGAAAAGTCCGAGGGTCGATCAACGCTGGAAGATAAGATGCACTTAACAGCTAGGTTTACCCCATGCAAGTCGTCTGTGAAAAAGGCAGCGTGCCAGAAACGATCAATTCGCTGAGGTTTAAAACTCCTTATGCAGAAGAAATCGTTAGTCGAGCGTTTAAAGATATTTCGTAAGCCCGCAGCAAATATTTATGTTCTATTAATAACACAGTAAGCTTATGTGTGGTTCGAAAAGTGTGCCACGGAAACAGGGAAATTTCCCGATTTCCGCCTGCTTTAAATGGAAGAGTTTTGGCTTGGTTTATTTACTGCTGCTCTTGGTACAATAAACAGTTTGCATTTTAAGGTAATCTTAACGTCAGCCCTGTATCCTTCAATCCTTGTCAGTTATTAACAATCCAACCGCTTCGCTCAACCCGCTGCTCTTCCTTCCAAACACTGCTCCCCCTCCGTCAAAATAAAATTTACAAATCGCGCCATAGCCCACCGCCACCTCTGTTCTACCTCTCTTGAATAAACTTCCGCCAGAATTACGACAAATTAAGCCGAAAACCAATCATTATCCAGAAAACGAGTGCACTCAGCACTTATAACGACAGAGTATGTGGGCGTATGCATTAGGAAAGAGGCGGCTCTTGAGCCGACATGGTAGGCCTAATCGACGACATCAAAGACTGAGCTTAACCGACAAGAGCTGTGGAGGATTTCCAGAGAGCTGAGCAAGCAACGAAAAGTAGATCTTTAATCTAGAAACGTTTTCACTCTTACTGAGATATTGTTATTATTATTAGGCTATTTATAATAATAATAATAATAATAATAATAATAATAATAATAATAATAATAATAATAATAATAATAATAATAATAATAATAATAATAATAATAATAATAATAATAATAATAATAATAATCAAACCCTGAAGACGAGGCCTGACCCTCCAGACAATAAATCTGCTCTTAAATAATTTTTTCCAAATCCTGAGGGATCCATGATACCTCGGGTAAAAAAAAAATAATAATAATAATAATAATAATAATAATAAAAACCTCACCTGCTGTCATGCTACCGCTGCCTACAAGACAAAACATCTGGGATCGTCCGCTGATCGAGCGAGACAAGAGCACAATACATTCTTGGCCAGGCTATGACAACCCTGTCGACCAGGCTAGGTTGACTGCCATTTGTAGCCCTCATTCAGGCAGTGTGATTCTCGTTAACGTTAACGATAACGAAAATGTTCGTTAACGAACCAAAAATGATTTCGTTAACGATAACTATAACTGTAACTAAAAAATACAATTAACTATAACTATAACTATAACGAAAATAACACTAACGAAAATGCATCGCTATTTTCGTTAATGAAATAAAAAGTGCAATATCGATAAACATGGCGAATTTAATCAAACGCGATAGCCTATTTTATTCGTTTAAAATTATCCTGTTTCTTGTTCCGAGATAAAATGAAAAAGGTGCTGCATATTCTCTTTCCGAATATCCTGGTTTCTTTTCGAAAATCTAACATTTCGAGTTTCTTTTTGATGGAAAAATAATTTTCTCTTTCAATTGTTAATATTAAAGTGAGAAACTTGTTTTGATTTTAATTTTCTATGTTAAAAAGAATATTATAAAAAGTTTTCATGTTCAAATTAGAAATGTTCATAATAAAAATCAAATTGAATATACATATTTAAAAGAAAATGAGATTGTATTTTTAATAAGAAAAACCCATTAAATATCTGTGACCGACTGTGATTCCACCTGTACTGTAGCCACTGAGTATCAAATTCAAATCTGAATAACGACGTTTGTTTTTTGGCAATTTCAGTTTTTTTGCATTTGTTAGAGTCAGAAATTTTCTGGGATGTGGTAATTTGCTTTGACATAATTTTTTAGGGTGTCCTTGAATTTTTGACAGTTGTTGACAAGGGGAGGAGATCAAAAATTGCCTAAAATTTTCTGATATAATTAATCAATGACCCCATATATCGACCAGGAGGAGCGCCATTGGGGCCACTTGTAACTATGTACTAACTAAAATTAACTAAAATAAAAGTCTAGTAACTATAACTATAACTATAACTAACAAATAATACTAACTATAACTGTAACTATAACTAAAATGAAAAATCATTAACTATAACTGTAACTATAACTAAAATAAAATCTGTAAGGAGAATCACACTGCATTCAGGCGATTGGCTGGCCGCACTCCCGATCCCATCATGCGGGCTCACCTTGGACAATGAGGCTGTCCGAACTGCAGTTGGCCTTCGTTTTGGACTTGACCTCTGCAGCCCCCACACATGCCGATGCGGGGACCTGGTCGGACCTACTGGACACCACGGATTTGTTTGCAAGCAGGCCTGCGGTCGCTCACTGCGCCATTTTACCATCAATGACATCATCTGGCGTGCTTTAGTAAAGGCTGCTGTTCCTTGTACTAAGGAGCCTTTCGGCCTTTTTAGATCAGATGGTAAACGTCCGGATGGTGCTACTTTAATTCCTTGGTCGGAGGGTAGATACCTGGCATGGGACGCCACTGTGGTCCACACGTGTGCGCTTTCCTATGTCACCCACCCTGCCAGCTCCAGGGGGCCTGCATCAGCCCAGGCGGCTGAACGCAAGGAGCAAAAATATCTGGGACTGCCACAAACCCACAGATTCCAGGCAATTGCCTTTGTACCCTTGGGCCCTGTCAACCCCTCAGGCGCCGCATTCATCAGCGATATATAGGTAGTCGCCTTTCTACCATCAGTGGCGACCGCCGTGAGGCTTCGTTTCTCTTCCAGCGTCTATCTATTTGCATACAACGCTACAACTCTATTGCTTTCAACGGGACATTCCCAGAACCTCCGGACGACGAGGTTTGATTTTCCACACATTGTCCTCTGCTCCCAACATAATTTCTTTCCATTCCTGAGGGACCACTGATACCACGGGACCAAAAAATAAAAAATAAAATAATAATAATAATAATAATAATAAGCAGTGGCTTTCAAAGGCGCCATGTCAAAGCTGCCCGGAGCCAAAGAGCAACAAACCCGTCGCAGCACAAACAACTCAGAGGCGCTTTCCGCACGAATGACCCAAGGACTACAATGAAACAGAAGAATAATAATAATAATAATAATATTATTATTATTTTTTTTTTGCCCCAAGGTACATATGATCCCTTGGGGACTTAAATATTAATTAAAATAAGCAAATAATCTGGAACGGCCTCTATTATTATTATTATTATTATTATTATTATTATTATTATTATTATTATTATTATTATTATTATTGTGAACTGAGTTTTGTGTACAGTCTTGCAGTGCGAGATATTAGCGTATATATATAGTGCGCTTACTTTAGTTTCACGTGTATATGTATATATGATTGATGTATAACGTTTAGTCTTAGTGACACGCGCGGCCGGCCGATATCGGCAGCGGCGCGCTATATGTATATTATTAGAGTTCGCTTATGCGCACAGAAGACAGGTGTGTCAAGAGGCGCGAAGAATTATGCTGACTGGAGAAGTTTGATTTCGTGTGTTCGCTGTAGTAGTGTGGCTGACTAGTTGAGTTGTAATCGAATTGAGTTCTGTCTGTTTGTTTCTTATTAAACTGAAAAGATATTAAACTGTGTTGCTGATTAATTCAGGTTATACTTATACGTAGAATTAGTGTTCAAAAGGTGAACGTTAAATAGGCGTTAAGTACGAAGAGAACAAGGATTTAGCAAGAAGGATTGTCAACGGAAGGATTGGGTTGACATTATTGGTGGCAGCGTCGGTGTGGATAAATACTCACGGTGGAATAAATACTCACGGTGGATTAAATACTCACGGTGGATATAAACTCACAGTGGATAAAAATTCACGTTATCACCTCTTTCGGTGGATAGAAGAATCTACGACGGTGATTGAAGAATTTACAACGGTGTTAGAAGAATCTACGCGTTGTGTGCTGTGTGACGAGTTTACGATATCAACGACGGTGGAACACGAGAAACGGTATAAAAATTTCGTTGTTTTTCACGAACAAATACAAAAGAAATCCCGTTTGTTTATCGATTCACACACCAAGAAAAACCGTGACTTCTTTGAAAAGAGAAATCACCGAAGTAAACAAGTAAGATGGAGAAACTAAGTGCTGAAAGACAAGCAGATATTAAGAAGATGTCTACGGAAAGGCTAAAACAGCGTTTGTTGAAAGCCGGTTTTAAGGAAGAACAATTAGAAGGTATGTCACGTGGTGACATGATACATGAACTCGCTGAAGTGTGGGTTAAAGAAGAAGTCGAAGAAGAAGGTGCCGTTGGCGGTGCCGTAGAAAAGGCTATTGAAAAACCTCCTGCGCCTATGTCTATGGAGATGTTGATGCAGTGGATGATGATGAAAGAAGATAGGGAGGAGAAACGGAGACAAGAAGAGAAAGAAAGAGAGGAGAAACGGAGACAAGAAGAGAAAGAACTGAGACAAGAAGAGAAAGAAAGAGAAGATAGACGAAGACAAGAAGAGAAAGAGTTGAGACAAGAAGCAGAACGTGTAAGACAAGACGAATTGCGCTTGCACAGAGAGAAAGAAGAGAAAGCAGAACGTCTGCAGAGAGAGAAAGAAGAGAAAGCGGAACTTGCAAGGCAAAAAGAATTGCGCTTGCAGAGAGAGAAAGAAGAGAAAGCGGAACTTGCAAGGCAAGAGGAATTGCGTCTGCAAAGAGAGAGAGAAGATAAAGCAGAACAAGTGCGTAAGGCAGAACTTGAATTGCAAAAGAATCAGTTTGAGATTCAGTTAGAACAGTTGAAAAGAGATAGGGAAGATGCTGAAAGAAGAAGATTGGAGCAGATGATTGAATTTGAAAAAGCTAGAAAAAGTGATGAAGAGGTTCGTCAGCAACAGATTGAAGCAAAGAGAATGCGTGAAGAAGAAAAAGAAAAAGCGCGAACGTTAGAGTTAGAACGCGCCGAACAGATCAGACAAGAAGAACTCAAATTTCAGAAAGAAAGTTTGGAAAAGGCAGAGGCAGAAAGACAAGAACGTCTGAAACTGGAGAAATCAAAATTGACATTGAAAGAAACACAAATGAGAGAAGAACGGGAAGCAGAAAGAAGGAAGCAGCAAGAAAGTGAAACTTTGGTGTCAAAAATTAAGAAAATAGGTGATGCAATGAAGCATGTATTGCCTCAAATGCCAACTGATATGATGGAGGTGCCATTATATTTTGAAACAGTCGAGAACGCGTTTCGTAGTTTTGCTGTGGAAAAGCCGTTTTGGGTGAAATTATTACTACCATTGATGACGCCGAAAGCTCGAACCGTTCTGAATAGATTGTCATACGATGATCTAGACAATTATGATAGAGTCAAGCAGCACTTATTAAAAGAATTTAAATTGACCTCGAGAGAATACAGAGCCAGATTTGTGGATGCTAAGAAGACAACAGAAGAGACTTATACGATGTTTACGGCAAGACTTAAGAACTTGCTAAACTATTACGTGAGAAGTCGAAACGTGAACAGAGAGTATGATACGCTCTTTGATTTGCTGGTAGCGGATAAGCTGAAAGAATGTTTACCGCCAGGTCCACTACAGTTTGTATTGTCGAAGGAAGGAACTGACTGTCTCCAAGCTAGTGCAGTGGCAGACTTAGCAGACATTCATGTAAACAATCGAATTGGGTTTGCGATCCCAAATATAAACAGTTATCCTTCTCAACGTTCCGTAAACCAAAGCCAGAGTGGAAAATGGAAAAGTAATCCAGGAACAGGGAATCAGTTTATTGGTAAAGAAGTCAAGGCTAGTGTCCCTGTACCCAATGAGACCAGAGAAGTGACGTTTGGTCGTCAGGGATTTAACAAATCGTCAGCGCCGTTTGCCAAGAGGGAAGGCAACACATCGTTTACGCAGTATAAGAGAAATGAAGGAAATGAACAACGAGGCATGGTTGTGAAGCGTTGTCACAACTGTGGTTCAGACAAACATTTGGTTAAATTTTGTCCAGTTCCAGTGGCAGCAACTAGTTCTAGCAGAAATCAAGAACACACAAGGGTGAATTTGATTCAAGTGGTTAGTGATACAGATAATCAAACCGCGAGTCAAGAAAACCAAGAGACTGAAGTAAAGTCAGTAATGAAATGTGGTATTCAAAAAGAAATTCTATTGGATGCTGAAATTCAGAGAGAAGTCATAGGAAAAGATGACAGTCGAATATTGAAGAAATCGTTCTTGCAATATGTCGAGGTTGAAATTCGTGCAGTAGACGGTAAAGAGCCAGTGAAAGTCAAAGCACTGAGCGACTCGGGTGCAGAGATTCCGGTGATTAGTGAAGAATTACTGGAAGGCATGAAGGTGGAACAAATTGGAAAAGTGAATTTGCAATGTGTGGCAGGAGATGCCATTCCTGCGAAGTTAGTGAAAGTGGATGTTAGACTGTGTGATAGTGACGTGAAAGAAGAGGGATTTCCGCGTAAAATCCAGTGTTCACTTACACCTTATGTCACCTTGATGTGTGCTAGTATTGCAAAGATGGGCAGTACAGAAAGATTCTTGTTGCATCCAGAGATAATTGCCGAATTAAAAGCCGTACCACAGATGAAAGTTAAAACGATACAAGGAGATGTGAGTGTACGAGCAAATGTAATGACGAGAGCGCAGAGTCGGAAACAGGAAATGGTAGATGTTGATGAGAAGAGTGAAACTGAAAGTTCAAGTGATGAGAAAAACGAAAGTAATGAGCAACGAAGCCTATCGCGAGATGGTATAATAGCAGAGATGAATGAGCAAGAGATGGCTGCATGCGAGAATGGCACATTAAATGAAACTGAAGAAGACAATGAATGTGATGTGGGGATAGGAGACTTGTATAGAGATGAAGAGATGGACGAAGTACAAAAGGTGCAGATTGCCGATTCGAAGAAGTTCGAAGAGCAACAGAGAAAGGATGAATCGTTGAAGCCGTGGTGGAAGTTAGCACAAGAGAAAGAATCTGAATTCTGTGTGATCAACGGTTTATTGCATAAGAAATATCAGATATTAGACCAGACGATATATCAACTAGTGTTACCAAAAGAGAGACGAATTAAAGTGATGGAATTGGCGCATGAATCGGTATTTGGAGGACATCTAGGAGAAGAGAAAACAAGAGAACGAATAAAATTATCTTTTGTATGGCCAAAGATGAGAAGGGACATTGTGAAATTTTGTAAGTCTTGCGAGAAGTGTCAACTAAAGGCAAGGAGCCTGGTGATGGATAGAGTACCTATCACTCCGGTCTCAAGAGAAGAGGTCGCCTTCAAGAGAATGACAATGGACCTAATAGACAACCCGAGGAAATGGCACAAGATAATTCCTTTTCACGAAAATCATTTGAAAGAACTCAAAGAAAATACGATGAAAGCATTATTGTTTGCAGAATTTTACTCTCAAGAAAAGCAATTACAATACACAAATCAGTATTACAAGAGAGCAAGACACAAAGGAATTTGCAGCATATCGAATTCCTTTGATTTATCGAGCAGAAGTGGAACGTCAGATCAAAGAAATGTTAAAAACAAACATTATTAAACCATCATCGAGCAGAATGGCAAGCCCTTTGGTTATTGTTAAAAAGAAAGACGGATCTTTAAGACTTGCCTGTGACTACAGATACATTAACTCATTCACAGTGGATTGTAAATATCCGATGCCGATTGTCAGAGACGTTTTGAACAAAGTTGGAAAGTCTAATGTGATTTCTATTTTGGACTGTCGAAGTGCTTATTGGACTTGTCCTGTAAAACAATCTGATCAATGGAAGACAGCTTTTGTAACACATAATGGACTGTATGAATTTACTCGTGTTCCTTTTGGAATGATAAATTCAGGACGAACTTTTGTTAAGGCGATAAATTTAGTTTTTCATTTTTACTGATCACAATCCTCTTACATATTTGACTGAGTCAATGTCTAAGTCTGCTAAACTTGTGCGTTGGGCGTTAGCCTTACAAACTTTTGATGTTGAGGTGAAGTACAAGAAGGGCAGATTGAATGTTATCGCTGATTGTTTGTCAAGGTTATAAGTAATCGTAAGACTGTTCATTAATTAGTTAGATATATATATATATGTTTCATGTATTTTGGTAATTTCGCAAATTTTGAAATTTAATTTGCTCAATTCCAGAAAAAGGAAGGAGGTAATGTGAACTGAGTTTTGTGTACAGTCTTGCAGTGCGAGATATTAGCGTATATATATAGTGCGCTTACTTTAGTTTCACGTGTATATGTATATATGATTGATGTATAACGTTTAGTCTTAGTGACACGCGCGGCCGGCCGATATCGGCAGCGGCGCGCTATATGTATATTATTAGAGTTCGCTTATGCGCACAGAAGACAGGTGTGTCAAGAGGCGCGAAGAATTATGCTGACTGGAGAAGTTTGATTTCGTGTGTTCGCTGTAGTAGTGTGGCTGACTAGTTGAGTTGTAATCGAATTGAGTTCTGTCTGTTTGTTTCTTATTAAACTGAAAAGATATTAAACTGTGTTGCTGATTAATTCAGGTTATACTTATACGTAGAATTAGTGTTCAAAAGGTGAACGTTAAATAGGCGTTAAGTACGAAGAGAACAAGGATTTAATCAGAAGGATTGTCAACAGAAGGATTGGGTTGACAATTATCTTTATTAATTCAAATCGACAAGCACAAAGCGAGATCACATCAGAAAATGACAGTACAATCAAGATCATAATAATTATATGATCCCTCAGGTGGTCAAAACTATTATTATTATTATTATTATTATTATTATTATTATTATTATTATTATTATTTTTTTTTTTTTTTGTACATTTGTTTATCAAACAAACAAAACATCACTCGACAAGTTCTGGCCGCATGAAAGTTCCTATGAAGGCAACAGCATTGAAGCGTTGTATGGTGATTGACAACCGCTGGAGTAGATAACAAGTCTCCCTAGGGTCTCCGGTGGTTAAAGCTAAGTATCTCCCCAAGTCTTTTATAAGGGCCATTCCGTCGTCATTGATAGGGCCTAAGGTCTCGAAAGCCAGAGGGACAAAAAAGTGGTCTGCGCGGATCTGGCTGTACTTGTTGTTCTTTCTCGTGGCCGCTAGTTCCGCTGCTGCTCCTGATGTCGCGGACGTTGCATGAAGGTAAGAGGGCGCCACAGTGTCAGTTACGGTGACGTCCCATACAAGACATCGGCCTCTGCGCCATGGTATCAGCGTAAGTCCGTCCGGTCGTCTCCCGTCCGTCCTCGACAGTCCAGGTGGTTCCTTGATATTAGGGACGCCCGCTCGTGATAGGCCTCGGCTTATCAAATCATTCAAAGCCGCATGTCTGGCGATTCTGCCAGGTCCTAGGTTGCACGACATCCCGTGCGACCCGTCCGCCGTCACCATTGCTCCACAGGGACATGCGTGCGGTTCGCATATATTCGTCCTCAGTCTGAGGCCTACTGCAATTCTTACCGCCTCGTCATCCAATCGCAGCCCGCATGATTGTCGCGTGAGGAGATCGACGACAACGACGAGATGTCATTATCATCATGATGTAATCGTCGTTGCCGGTCGAGATAGGACGATGACGGACGAAAGCCAGTCTCCACTGGGTCAACAATGAAGGCAGCTAGGCCGAGGTGTAATCGGACACCACACAGCCAAGGTGTAATAGGACACCTCGCGGCTATGATGTAACCAGACACCGCCCGCGCTGCAGGCGAGCGACGACCCGCGTCTCGAGGAGCAATCTGACACTAATTGACGATAGCTTGACGTGGGGAGGGGGCTGACCGGTGCACGCTGAAGTTCCTACTTAACGGAAGGAAAAGGAGAACACGGGACTTGTACTACTGACGAGGGCGTCGTGTGAACAGCGGTCGAGCGATCAACATCGAGAGGAGCGACCAGCGGCGGCGGCAGAGTATTAGTCCGTCAGGTTCAGAGACTGACGCGAAAGAACGATCTGTAGTTAGGCTGTACGAAGCAACATTTGAGATAGTCCGATTTAATATCTAAACGCTTTAATACTACGTGGAAGTTCCCGTAGAGTTAGTGTATATATATTTGTTTCTTTAATTAAATTCATTTATTAATTAAACAAAGTTCGTCGTGAATCTTCTATAGAAAAGTTAGGCACGTTAAATAAAAGTGCAAGTAAAAGAACAAGCAGTCGAGGGTCGACATCAACACACGGCAAACACACGACAGGGCGACCTCCGATTGCGACATTGGCGCAGTCGACAGGATTTTCAACTGAAGACGTCACGACGAAGAGCGGAACCGGAAACGGAAAGAGGAATCTCAACAGATCGGGACCAGCGGCGAATACAACCCTTCGCAACTGGAGAAATCGAGTGCCGGACTCCGAAGACGAAGGACTCGAAGGAACCGACAGCAACAGGCAAGGACGAGGAACAAGAGCGCCAACGGACGACCGACCGTCGCTAGCAACGACGGACGGGAGTGGCAACGGAGGACAGCGGATCAGCCAAGATACCAAAAGACGGAGCACGCTCGACGTATTCAGAGGGTAAGTCCTTACTGGTAGTCGTGGTAATCTGTGAGGTTGCGGTTGAGGTCTGGATGAGGATTGGTGTGCGAATAGCCGAGGCTTTTGCGTAGCTCCTTTTGCTCAGTTCTGTTCTTGTTGTATTTGTGGTAGAATTTTAGGACGTTGTTTTCTTTGATTTCTGACCAGCGGTGACTCTCCTCTAACTTACTTATCTTTTTCTATTAGTGAGCGGACTGGTGGAAGATGGATAAGTTGTCGGTAGGGAAAAGAGTGAGGGTGCAGAACATGCCCCGTCACAGACTAGTCGCATATCTGATAAAGATGGGACTAGGAGAGGAGGAATTGGGTTCCATGAGTACGGGCCAACTCCAAGAGGCGAGTGCTGAAATAATTGTGTCTGGACGGGAAACCCCGCCAGAAGTAAGTGAGGAAGTAAGCACGGGTAGCATAGAAAGCAGTATCGATTCGGCAGCGCAAACGCAGTTATACGAATTAAAACGCTTAAAATACGAGAGAGAGGAAGCCGCAAGGCTGAGAGAGGAAGCGGAGAGAAGAGAGAGAAGAGAGGAAGAGAAAGAGAGGAGAAGAGAAGAGAAAGAAGAAAGACTGAGGAGAGAAGAAAAAGAGGAAGCGGAGAAGCAGCGAAGAGAAGAGAAAGAGGAAGCGGAAAGATTGAGGAAAGAACAAAAGGAGGAAGCTGAGAGGCTGAGAAGAGAAGCGAGAGAGGAAGCAGAAGGAGTAAGGCTTCGTGAGGAGAGGCTGAGAAGAGAAGCAAGAGAGGAAGCAGAAGGAGTAAGGCTTCGTGAGGAGAAGCAGAGAAGGGAAGAGAGAGAGGGAGCTGAGAAGCTCAGGCTTCAGGAGGAGAAGCGGAGAAAGGAAGAGAGAGAGGAAGCTGAGAAGCTCAGGCTTCAGGAGGAGAAGCGGAGGAGAGAAGAAAAGGAGGAGGCAGAGAAGAGAGAGAAGGAGGTCCGAGAGGAAAGGGACGCAGAGAGGAGACTCAGAGACGAAAGGGACTATAACTTGAGGCATTCGGTCGTAGGACGAATGAAAACGTATAGTGAAAGCTTGCGAGGACTCTTACCGAGATTCCCCAGCGACCATGCGCAAATCCCTGGTTTCTTTGTGCATTGCGAAAGGTTATTCGACTCTTGCGCTGTCCCGGACGACCTTCGAAGCAGATTACTCTTGACCTGTCTAGATAATCAGGCCAGAGAACTGACGGCCAGACTCACACAAGAGGAGCTTGATAATTACGGGAAGCTAAAAACCTTCTTGTTGAAAGAGTTCAAAGTGAGCGCAGTCTCTTTACGAGAGCGATTCATGAACGCAAAAAAGGCGGTAGATGAATCATACACAACATTAGCCTCGAGATTACATAACTTACTTTCTTACTATCTGCAAGATCGCAAGGCAATGACGTTTGATGAGGTTACAAGCCTCTTGATTGCAGATAAAATGAAAGAAATGTTGCCCAGAGGATGTTTGAATTTCATCCTCAGTCAAGAGCAACAGAGTTGGTTAGGGCACAAAGAGTTAGCTGCAGCGGCTGACACTTATGCTGCCACACACCCGTGGGAAAATGACTATACGAAGCATAGTCTAGGCACGGGTAAGACGGAGGCACGCTACGCGAAAGCGCCAGCACCTCCTCAGACGACAGCTAAACAGACGGACACGTGGACTGACCGACCGGGAGGGACACTGACAAATAACAGGACAGACGGACGTCCAACCCCCGACGAGATTAGAAAGCGTGGCCTTTGTTTCCTATGCTTTTCTCCAGACCACAGAGCTAAACTGTGTTCGAAGAACAAACAAACTAAAAGCAAGCAGGTGAGCGCGTGTGCGGTCCAGCCAACCGTGACCAGAGCTCAAGGCAGACAGGCAGACAGACAAAGCGAGACGCGACAAGACGGGCCGCCATTGATACAAGAGGTAGAACAGCATGCATTGCCGACAAGCCCGGATTGCATTGACGTGGAGGAGACTTATGTAAGAGAGTACATGAAAGTGTATATTACGGGACTCCCTGTGACATCGTCTCTAATAGATAGCGGGGCCGAATACAATTGTGCGCGAGCAGAACTAATCAGGCCGCTCAACCTACCTGTGGTCAAGCAGATAGAGGTGAAGGGGCTGAACGGTCAATCAATGATTGTGGACGTGGTGCGGCTGAGACTAAAGGGGTCTCAGGCCGGCGAGGACAGGGAGGGGGAGGTAAATCACGCCCCTGATGTTCGGATTTGGGCGGCACTCATTAAAGACCTTAATGAACCGTTAATTATCACGCCCACTACAGCCGACTTGCTGCGCGAGACAGCGTTGTATTCGAGTCACGCGGCCAGCGCTCCTGAAATAGACCAAATTTCAGAAGCGCAGGCGGTCGCAAGGACTGAGACGAGTGAGGAAGAGGAGAGAGGGGAGGAGGTAGAGGGACTTAGGACGCTGATAGGCGAGAATTACTTCACGGTCGCTCAAGCAGACAGTGGGAGTGTAGGAGAAATCGGTCCCGAAGAAACGGATAATGAAGAGCTATTCTTCAATCCTGAGATACCACCCCCACCCAAGGAAGACACAATAGTAGGCAGAAACAAGATGGCTGCTGAACAAGCACAATGTTCGACACTAGCACCATTCTTGGCCCACGGGAAAATTGGGGCGAAGAGCTTCTTCACTGAAGACAATTTGCCCTTTCATAAAGACAAAATAGCTGGGCATTCCGTAAAACAACTGTGCTTGCCTAAAAAGAGAATAGACAAAGTCATCATCCAATCACCGGAAGCGCGAGGAGCAAAGAAGGAGGGCCAATGGCAAGGCCCGGCCATCATCGCTCAGGTGAAATCGCCCTACACATACATCGTGGAAATAGGGGGCAAAAGCCGCTTACTACACGCAAATCGGATTCGCAAATATAACGAAAGAATACAGCAAGCATTGATTAACAATTGCTCCATTCTGTTCGAGAAGGACGAAGACTTCGGTCACGTGGAAGCAGTGGGTAGCTTCGTCACGAGTCAGACAAGGCCCAGTGCACAAGTAGACCCTATTGCCGTTGCACACTTAACGGTACCCGAGCGGAAACAGCTGTTTAATCTGTTAGACAGGTTTCCAGATGTGTTCTCGGACAAACCAGGTTTCTGTCCCGTCCTAGAACACACAATCACTGTTAGCGCGGAGTTCAGGCCGAAGAGTTTGCGAGCCTATAAGGTGCCGGAACTGCTCAAACCGGAGATGGAGAAGCAGATCCGCGAACTTTTGGCCCTAGGTATCATCACTCCCTCACATAGTGAAATGGCTAGTCCCGTTGTGTGCGTTGTGAAAAAGGGAGGTCAAGGCGGTTTAAGACTGGCCATTGACTACCGGTATGTAAACAAGTTCTCGGCGGGTGACGCATACCCCACCCCCGACATCCAGGAAGTGTTACAGAAGGTAGGAAGTGCAAACTTCATATCCTGCTTTGACGCACGTCAAGGATACTACCAGATTGGACTCCACAAGGACTCTCGTTGGTTATCAGCCTTCGTATGCGACGCTGGCCTATTTGAGTTCGTACGACTGCCCTTTGGTTTAAAGTCAGCCTCAAATTCTTTTATCCGATGCATGTCAAAGGTCCTTCATCCCATTCGCGACTTCACTGAGACGTTTGTGGATGACATGGCAGTACACTCGATGACGTGGCCGGATCACATGAAACACCTAGAGAAATACTTAATGACTATTCAACAGTCGGGTCTGACCCTTAACATTAAGAAGAGTTCGTTTGCTAGGCGACAAACAACGTTTGTAGGTCACCTGATCGGATCAGGGAGCATTGAACCGGATCCTATGAAAATCGCAGGGCTAGGGAAAATCCCTCAACCCGAGTCCAAAAAGGACATACGGAGATTAATTGGCTTCTTCAGTTATTTTAGGAACTTCATCCCTAACCTGGCTGAGACAGCCAGAATTCTCACTGACTTGACCCAGAAATCGGTGCCTGCTAAGATACCCTGGCGAATTGAACATCAAAATGCGCTAGATAAACTTACGCACGATTTGAATAACGCTGTATGTTTGCAGACAATTGACTACGGCAGAGAGTTTGGTTTATCGACTGACGCTTCAGACAAAGCAGTCGGTTGCTGCTTATTCCAAATTCAAGACGATGGAACAGAGCGGCCAATATGTTTCGCCAGTTCTAAATTAGATGCAACGCAAGCGCGTTGGTCCACTGTGGAACGCGAAGCGTATGCTGTAATCTTTGCGTTGAAGAAGTTTAGGAATTGGATTTTTATGTCAAGGACCACCCTCTATTCTGATCACAATCCCTTGACTTTCCTAACTGCTTCTACGCCCACAAGTGCTAAACTTGCGAGGTGGGCTCTGGCACTCCAGGACTTTGATATCGCTTTTAAATATCGTCCTGGGGCGCTGAATATTCCCGCTGATCTTTTGTCCAGACTATGATTGAGGAAGAAGGCGGACTACCATGTAAGGCACCGCGACAACTGTAAACATATTTCTAACTGTGCTGATATTTTGTATTTTCATGGGAACGACGAGGACATGGTCTGGAGGAAATCGATGGAGGGAACGACATCATTCTCAGCCGGGAGGCGAACCAATGACTGGCTTTGTCCTCCCCCGGGAAGGGAGGTGTCGCGTGAGGAGATCGACGACAACGACGAGATGTCATTATCATCATGATGTAATCGTCGTTGCCGGTCGAGATAGGACGATGACGGACGAAAGCCAGTCTCCACTGGGTCAACAATGAAGGCAGCTAGGCCGAGGTGTAATCGGACACCACACAGCCAAGGTGTAATAGGACACCTCGCGGCTATGATGTAACCAGACACCGCCCGCGCTGCAGGCGAGCGACGACCCGCGTCTCGAGGAGCAATCTGACACTAATTGACGATAGCTTGACGTGGGGAGGGGGCTGACCGGTGCACGCTGAAGTTCCTACTTAACGGAAGGAAAAGGAGAACACGGGACTTGTACTACTGACGAGGGCGTCGTGTGAACAGCGGTCGAGCGATCAACATCGAGAGGAGCGACCAGCGGCGGCGGCAGAGTATTAGTCCGTCAGGTTCAGAGACTGACGCGAAAGAACGATCTGTAGTTAGGCTGTACGAAGCAACATTTGAGATAGTCCGATTTAATATCTAAACGCTTTAATACTACGTGGAAGTTCCCGTAGAGTTAGTGTATATATATATTTGTTTCTTTAATTAAATTCATTTATTAATTAAACAAAGTTCGTCGTGAATCTTCTATAGAAAAGTTAGGCACGTTAAATAAAAGTGCAAGTAAAAGAACAAGCAGTCGAGGGTCGACATCAACACACGGCAAACACACGACAGGGCGACCTCCGATTGCGACATTGGCGCAGTCGACAGGATTTTCAACTGAAGACGTCACGACGAAGAGCGGAACCGGAAACGGAAAGAGGAATCTCAACAGATCGGGACCAGCGGCGAATACAACCCTTCGCAACTGGAGAAATCGAGTGCCGGACTCCGAAGACGAAGGACTCGAAGGAACCGACAGCAACAGGCAAGGACGAGGAACAAGAGCGCCAACGGACGACCGACCATCGCTAGCAACGACGGACGGGAGTGGCAACGGAGGACAGCGGATCAGCCAAGATACCAAAAGACGGAGCACGCTCGACGTATTCAGAGGGTAAGTCCTTACTGGTAGTCGTGGTAATCTGTGAGGTTGCGGTTGAGGTCTGGATGAGGATTGGTGTGCGAATAGCCGAGGCTTTTGCGTAGCTCCTTTTGCTCAGTTCTGTTCTTGTTGTATTTGTGGTAGAATTTTAGGACGTTGTTTTCTTTGATTTCTGACCAGCGGTGACTCTCCTCTAACTTACTTATCTTTTTCTATTAGTGAGCGGACTGGTGGAAGATGGATAAGTTGTCGGTAGGGAAAAGAGTGAGGGTGCAGAACATGCCCCGTCACAGACTAGTCGCATATCTGATAAAGATGGGACTAGGAGAGGAGGAATTGGGTTCCATGAGTACGGGCCAACTCCAAGAGGCGAGTGCTGAAATAATTGTGTCTGGACGGGAAACCCCGCCAGAAGTAAGTGAGGAAGTAAGCACGGGTAGCATAGAAAGCAGTATCGATTCGGCAGCGCAAACGCAGTTATACGAATTAAAACGCTTAAAATACGAGAGAGAGGAAGCCGCAAGGCTGAGAGAGGAAGCGGAGAGAAGAGAGAGAAGAGAGGAAGAGAAAGAGAGGAGAAGAGAAGAGAAAGAAGAAAGACTGAGGAGAGAAGAAAAAGAGGAAGCGGAGAAGCAG
Source organism: Allolobophora icterica (assembly GCA_963556255.1). NCBI lineage: Eukaryota > Metazoa > Annelida > Clitellata > Crassiclitellata > Lumbricidae > Allolobophora > Allolobophora icterica. Next base: position 70,785,046 of record OY744607.1, on the reverse strand, counting down.
CGAAGAGAAGAGAAAGAGGAAGCGGAAAGATTGAGGAAAGAACAAAAGGAGGAAGCTGAGAGGCTGAGAAGAGAAGCGAGAGAGGAAGCAGGAGGAGTAAGGCTTCGTGAGGAGAGGCTGAGAAGAGAAGCAAGAGAGGAAGCAGAAGGAGTAAGGCTTCGTGAGGAGAAGCAGAGAAGGGAAGAGAGAGAGGGAGCTGAGAAGCTCAGGCTTCAGGAGGAGAAGCGGAGAAAGGAAGAGAGAGAGGAAGCTGAGAAGCTCAGGCTTCAGGAGGAGAAGCGGAGGAGAGAAGAAAAGGAGGAGGCAGAGAAGAGAGAGAAGGAGGTCCGAGAGGAAAGGGACGCAGAGAGGAGACTCAGAGACGAAAGGGACTATAACTTGAGGCATTCGGTCGTAGGACGAATGAAAACGTATAGTGAAAGCTTGCGAGGACTCTTACCGAGATTCCCCAGCGACCATGCGCAAATCCCTGGTTTCTTTGTGCATTGCGAAAGGTTATTCGACTCTTGCGCTGTCCCGGACGACCTTCGAAGCAGATTACTCTTGACCTGTCTAGATAATCAGGCCAGAGAACTGACGGCCAGACTCACACAAGAGGAGCTTGATAATTACGGGAAGCTAAAAACCTTCTTGTTGAAAGAGTTCAAAGTGAGCGCAGTCTCTTTACGAGAGCGATTCATGAACGCAAAAAAGGCGGTAGATGAATCATACACAACATTAGCCTCGAGATTACATAACTTACTTTCTTACTGTCGTGGTCTACGCGGGTGCATGCATCAAGGGAAGAAAACCGACGCGTCAACAAGCTTGTTTACAACGCACGGAAATTTCTGCAGCAAGCTGTCAACATTAATTCGGTGCATGCAACAAGGATATACGTGTTCAGTAGGACTTTCCAGGGAAAAGTACAGTGACGTCACAGAACGTTCTGGAATCCGGGAGAACTCTATATAAGATAGACCTGATGTACATTGGGGGCCTTTTGACGAAGATTTGTAAACGTTGAAACATTGATCGTATGACGTTCAATCGAGACCAGCCAACCTGTGTGCTGTCTACGATTGTGATATTTGATAGACGAGTTGACTTACTCTACACTTAATCGACTTTATTTTTAAATAAAGATCTTTTAATAGTTCCTTCGTTGGTTCGTCGTTGCGATCGAAGGAGTCGACCGCGACATTATTGGTGGCAGCGGTGGGATCATCGGTGTTGGATCCGGTGAAGAAGACGCGAGCCGGCGGAGGAAGGAGTCAACCCGGAGGATCAAGAGACGGTCTGTTCCAGACAGCGAGCGGATCGAGACGCCTTTCTACCGTGGGAGACGGGTGAATCGGCATACGACAGTCGGACGGACGAAGTGCGTCGTTCGGCTGAGACAGCAGAAGACAGCAGTCAACATACGGGTAAGATCCTAGGTGTTGTCGTGGCTGAGAAGGAGAAAAGAGAGTGGAGTTGCAGCCGAGTGGGAGGCAGCCATTATTTCTCTTTCAATATCTGCTGATTATTTCTTTGAAATTTGATCCATTGTTGTGATCGAGGCCAGACTTGCGTGAGCTTGTATAGTTTTTGCGTACTTGGCGAGTGTACTTCTTTGGATACTGAATAGTTGCACTTTGGGTTGTGGAATTTTCCTTTTGTGTGGCGGGTTTGCCGCGTGGTGTCTGTTTTTTTTGTTGATTGTTGTTGACTGACTGTTTCTAAAAATGGAAGCGTTGACAACAGAGATGCAAGCGAATATTCGCAAAATGTCGTCTGAGCGCCTTAGGGTGTATCTTATGAAGGCAGGAAGGGACGAAGATGATGTTATGTCATGGGATCGAAATCAATTAATGGAAGAATGGGCCATGGAGATTGGAAAAGAGGAAGAGGAATTTAAGGGTAGTCCAATATCTCCAACAGGAGTGGATTACGAGCTGCAGAAGCGCCGTCTGGAGTTCGAAATCCGTAAATATGAAGAACGGAAGGAGAAGGAAGAAAGGGAGGAAAAGAGGAGAGAGGAAGAAAAGAAAGAACAAAGGGAGAAGGAAGAAAGAGAAAGGGAGGAACGGAAGGAGAAGGAAGAAAGAGAAAGGGAGGAACGGAAGGAGAAGGAAGAAAGAGAAAGGGAGGAACGGAAGGAGAAGGAAGAAAGAGAGAGGGAGGAACGGAAGGAGAAGGAAGAAAGGGAGGAAAAGAGGAGAGAGGAAGAAAAGAAGGAACGGAAAGAGAAAGAAGAAAGAGAAAAGAAGGAACGGAAAGAGAAAGAAGAAAGGGAGAGGAAGGAAAAGCAGGAAGAACGAAATGTTAGAGATTCTTTAGCAAGTCGTACTAAGCGTTATAGTGATGCCCTCAAGAATATTCTTTGGAAATTTCCTTCCGACCCTATAGAAATTCCAGGTTTCTTTGATCACTTGGATGGTTTGTTTAATGTGTATGAGGTGGATGAAGATGTTAGAGCAAAATTATTGCTAGCCATTTTAAGTGAAAGAGCTAAGGCATTAACCATGCGCCTTACTGAGGCACAGCTCCATGACTACAAATTCCTGAAGGAGTTTTTGCTAAGGGAGTTTAAGATAAGCCCTTCAAATCTTAGAGCCCGATTTTGGTCGTTGCACAAAGCATCGGACGAATCATTTACGATCTATTCATCCAAATTGCGTGTGGGTCTTATGTATTATTTGAAAAGTAGAAAGATAACTGATGAGTTTGATAAACTTGTAAGTTTATTGGTTGCGGATCGGCTTAAGGAGTCCTTGTCGAAGGCTTGTTTAGATTATATCTTGGCCCAAGAAAAAGAGGAGTGGTTGAGCTGTGAAGACATAGCTAATGCGGCTGACATTTATGTAGCGTCGCATGATGGTGGGAATGACTTAGTATGCCGTAGTCATCCGACACCGAAGTATAACAATTGGACGAGAGGTCAACCACATGTTCAAGTCAATAACCAGACAGCTCAACCCAAGTCTCCCAAACCGGAAATAAGGGGTGAAGCCAAGATAGGTGCGAGGGTGTCTCAGGAGGAGGCCAAGGTAAAGGGTCTCTGTTTCCTATGTCATCAGAAGGGTCATAGGGCAAGGGAGTGCCAGACCAAACCAAGTTCTAAAAAGGTGAGTACTTGTATATTTGGGAACCCAACTGAAGAAGTGATCGACTCATTTGTTGAGAAGGTCAACGTGTTGCATGAGATACCTGAACAGGTAAAGCAAGGGAATTTATTGGATAATTCTAAACCAATAGGGTTGGAAACTGCTGTAAGGGTATACGAGAATAGTATTGATGGATTACACGAGAGGTCGTATATCAATGTACAGATTGAAGATCTCCCTTCTCAGCCAGCATTATCTGATTCAGGAGCAGAAATTTGTTGTATTGATAAGAAATTAATTGAGTCACTAAACTTACCCGTGATTAAACGGATTAATATAATTGGTTTTCAGGGAGAAGGATGTAAGGCAGATGTAGTATACCTACAAATGAAATTAGCTAATTCAATGGAAGGAACGACGAACATTGCGCCATCTTTGTGCGTCATGTTCGCTGCAGTCCCTGAACTAAATGAACGGGTTATTCTGACACCCCATGTTGTGGACCTATTAAGGGATAGTTCGCAATATGTAGTGATGGTAGCTGGCGTAGATCGATGTGTACAAATAAATAAAGGGGCAGAAGAAGATAACTTAGAAGTTAATATCGAGAAAAGTAACAGCAACGAATCCTTGCCGTCAGAAGTGAATGAATATTCTCAGGAGCAACTAGTTGATGATTCAGATAATTTTCTTGATGTTGAGTCAACAGAGTTCAAGTCTGATGAGGGAGTAGCGAATAATGATACTTTATTGCGTGAGCAACAGAATTGTCACAATCTTATATCTTGCTGGCAACAAGCGAGACAGAATAAAAATAATTTCTTTATAGATAATAACCTCCTGTACCACAAAGGGGAAATTATGGGACATAAGGTTAATCAATTATGTTTACCGGAAGATAGAATCGAGGTTGTCTTGCGAGTAGCACACGATGCCCCATGTGCTGGGCACATGGCTTTTAAGGCAACGAGAGCCAGGATCAAATTAAACTTTTGGTTTCCAAGAATGGATGAGAGGATTCGCGAATATTGTGCGTCTTGTCAAATTTGTCAACTAAGAACTCCAGTTAAAGTGGCAGATCGAGTCCCGATCACTCCTATTCCGAGGGCGGATGAACTCTGTTTTAACCATCTAAATATGGATTGTATTGGCCCTATGGTAGTGACTGGAGAATCCAACAAATCGAAACCCCAGTACAATTATGCTCTGGTTCTGGTGGACAAATTTTCTCGTTGGCCGATGGCATATCCTCTTAGATCGCTGAATGCAAAGGGAGTTTGTGAAGCTCTGTTGCAAGTTTTTACAACTTTTTCTATTCCAAGGATCATCAGTTCTGATTGTGGTACCAACTTTACCAGTCGTTTGACGAAAGAATTCTTGCGGCGAATGGGTTGTAGTCCCAGATTTAATACCCCTGGACATCCTGAGGCAGCTGGATTGGTTGAAAGATGCAACCAAAGCTTGAAAACCATGATCTTTAAGCTTGCTCAATCTGATCCTCGTGGATGGCACCAATTGTTACCGTTTGTTCTGTGGAGCCTTAGAGAAAAACCTTCAGGCACGACTCATATTTCGCCATTCACTATGGTTTATGGAACTCTTCCTCGGGGTCCACTTAGTGTGTTGAAGGAATCGTGGGCTGGCGAACGAAAAGTACCTCTTAACTTAGGTAAATCACCCGAAGAGTATCTCCAATCACTGAAGGAAAACCTCGAATTCGCGAAAGTTTATGCAGATTACTATAGTGATATAGAAACAAAGCGGTATGCAGATTATTATAACTTGCGTAGTACTGACAGAAAATACGAAGTTGGAGATAAAGTAGCAGTATTAGCACCAGATTTTGGTAGTTCTAAATTTTATAGTCGATGGCAAGGACCTGCTACCGTAGTCAAGGTTAAATCCCCATATTCTTATATAGTAGAAATAGAGGGAAAACAAAGACATTTACACGCAAATAAGATCAAGCGATACCATGAACGACTCGAACAAGCGATGATCAATAGCTGTTCAGTAATTGTTGATCAAGATGAAGAATTTGGTATAGTAGAGGTTGTAGATCAGGAAGAACGTGAACAAATAAGCCCGAGTAGGCGAATTGATCCTCTGATTATAGCGCATCTTTCGCAAGAGGAACAGAAGCAACTTTTTGAAATTTTGGATCGGCACACGGCAGTATTTGTGGATAAACCTGGGTATTGTCCAGTATTAGAACATGAAATTAAGATAACTCATGATTTCACTCCTAAGCGTTTAAGGGCATATAAAGTACCTGAGCTACTTAAACCTGAAGTACAACGCCAGATAGAAGAAATGTTGGCATTAGACATCATTCGACCATCGAAAAGTGAAATGGCCAGTCCGGTAGTTTGCGTTTTAAAGGGACCCAAAGGTCAAAATGGCGTTCGATTGGCAATTGATTATCGCCATGTTAACAAATATTCTCTAGGTGATTGTTACCCGACCCCAGACATTGCTGACGTCTTACAAAAGGTGGGACGGGCAAAGTTTATTAGTGTTTTCGACGCGAAATCGGGGTATTGGCAAATTCCAGTTCGGAAAGAACATCGATGGCTTACGGCATTCGTATGTGATGCAGGACTTTTTGAGTTCACAAGAATGCCGTTTGGACTCAAGTCCGCTAGCAATACCTTTATTCGTGCTATGACCCAAGTTTTACATCCAGTGCGAAGTTTTACCGAACCATTCGTCGATGATATGGCAGTGGTTTCAATGAATTGGAATGACCATTTAGAACATCTAGAGAAATTCTTGCAAACTATTGAGGAAGCAGGACTCACTTTGAATTTAAGAAAATGTAATTTTGCACAAAACAAAATAAAGTTTGTTGGCCATATAGTAGGGTCAGGTTGTATTGAACCTGATCCAGGTAAGATCGCTACGATCAATGATATCCATCCTCCAACAACAAAGAAAGACGTTAGAAAGGTTATGGGTTTTTTCAGTTACTTTCGAAATTTTATACCTGCTTTAGCTGAAAAAGCACGGGTAATAACTGATTTGACACGAGATAACATACCTACGAAGGTGCCTTGGGAGCAAAAGCATCAAGAAGCACTAGATAAGTTAAAGGATAATCTCAGTAAAGCTACACAGTTGCATACCATTGATTTCACTAAGGAATTTGGTTTAAGTGTTGACGCAAGTGCCACCGCGGTCGGGTGTTGCTTGTTTCAGTGGACCGAAGAAGGTCAAGAAAAACCAATTGCTTTTGCTAGTCTTAAACTTACAGATACACAGATGCATTGGTCTACAATTGAGAGAGAGGCTTTCGCAGTGATTTGGGCGCTTGGACGGTTCGGGTCATGGATGTTCTTGTCAAAGATAATCATTTATTCGGATCATAGTCCTTTGTCTTGTCTCACAGATGCGGGCCCTAAGGGTGCGAGGCTGGCTCGTTGGGCGTTGGCGTTGCGGGAGTTTAGCGTGGACTTTCGATATCGTCCTGGACGTCAGAACACGGTGGCTGATTTCCTCTCTCGGTTGTGACTCGGATGGTGAAGGGGGGAAATGGCCCGACACACAAGGATCGAGCCCGCAAATTGTGTGGATAAGTTGACTAACTGATGTGTTTTGTTTTGGTTGTATATGCTGTATCGAGATGGAGTCTGGAGGCCCGGCTTGATCGTGATGACCCGTTCGAGATGGTGCTGAAGACGTGTCATCATCTGAGGGCGGAGGGAATGTCGTGGTCTACGCGGGTGCATGCATCAAGGGAAGAAAACCGACGCGTCAACAAGCTTGTTTACAACGCACGGAAATTTCTGCAGCAAGCTGTCAACATTAATTCGGTGCATGCAACAAGGATATACGTGTTCAGTAGGACTTTCCAGGGAAAAGTACAGTGACGTCACAGAACGTTCTGGAATCCGGGAGAACTCTATATAAGATAGACCTGATGTACATTGGGGGCCTTTTGACGAAGATTTGTAAACGTTGAAACATTGATCGTATGACGTTCAATCGAGACCAGCCAACCTGTGTGCTGTCTACGATTGTGATATTTGATAGACGAGTTGACTTACTCTACACTTAATCGACTTTATTTTTAAATAAAGATCTTTTAATAGTTCCTTCGTTGGTTCGTCGTTGCGATCGAAGGAGTCGACCGCGACACTTACTATCTGCAAGATCGCAAGGCAATGACGTTTGATAAGGTTACAAGCCTCTTGATTGCAGATAAAATGAAAGAAATGTTGCCCAGAGGATGTTTGAATTTCATCCTCAGTCAAGAGCAACAGAGTTGGTTAGGGCACAAAGAGTTAGCTGCAGCGGCTGACACTTATGCTGCCACACACCCGTGGGAAAATGACTATACGAAGCATAGTCTAGGCACGGGTAAGACGGAGGCACGCTACGCGAAAGCGCCAGCACCTCCTCAGACGACAGCTAAACAGACGGACACGTGGACTGACCGACCGGGAGGGACACTGACAAATAACAGGACAGACGGACGTCCAACCCCCGACGAGATTAGAAAGCGTGGCCTTTGTTTCCTATGCTTTTCTCCAGACCACAGAGCTAAACTGTGTTCGAAGAACAAACAAACTAAAAGCAAGCAGGTGAGCGCGTGTGCGGTCCAGCCAACCGTGACCAGAGCTCAAGGCAGACAGGCAGACAGACAAAGCGAGACGCGACAAGACGGGCCGCCATTGATACAAGAGGTAGAACAGCATGCATTGCCGACAAGCCCGGATTGCATTGACGTGGAGGAGACTTATGTAAGAGAGTACATGAAAGTGTATATTACGGGACTCCCTGTGACATCGTCTCTAATAGATAGCGGGGCCGAATACAATTGTGCGCGAGCAGAACTAATCAGGCCGCTCAACCTACCTGTGGTCAAGCAGATAGAGGTGAAGGGGCTGAACGGTCAATCAATGATTGTGGACGTGGTGCGGCTGAGACTAAAGGGGTCTCAGGCCGGCGAGGACAGGGAGGGGGAGGTAAATCACGCCCCTGATGTTCGGATTTTGGCGGCACTCATTAAAGACCTTAATGAACCGTTAATTATCACGCCCACTACAGCCGACTTGCTGCGCGAGACAGCGTTGTATTCGAGTCACGCGGCCAGCGCTCCTGAAATAGACCAAATTTCAGAAGCGCAGGCGGTCGCAAGGACTGAGACGAGTGAGGAAGAGGAGAGAGGGGAGGAGGTAGAGGGACTTAGGACGCTGATAGGCGAGAATTACTTCACGGTCGCTCAAGCAGACAGTGGGAGTGTAGGAGAAATCGGTCCCGAAGAAACGGATAATGAAGAGCTATTCTTCAATCCTGAGATACCACCCCCACCCAAGGAAGACACAATAGTAGGCAGAAACAAGATGGCTGCTGAACAAGCACAATGTTCGACACTAGCACCATTCTTGGCCCACGGGAAAATTGGGGCGAAGAGCTTCTTCACTGAAGACAATTTGCCCTTTCATAAAGACAAAATAGCTGGGCATTCCGTAAAACAACTGTGCTTGCCTAAAAAGAGAATAGACAAAGTCATCATCCAATCACCGGAAGCGCGAGGAGCAAAGAAGGAGGGCCAATGGCAAGGCCCGGCCATCATCGCTCAGGTGAAATCGCCCTACACATACATCGTGGAAATAGGGGGCAAAAGCCGCTTACTACACGCAAATCGGATTCGCAAATATAACGAAAGAATACAGCAAGCATTGATTAACAATTGCTCCATTCTGTTCGAGAAGGACGAAGACTTCGGTCACGTGGAAGCAGTGGGTAGCTTCGTCACGAGTCAGACAAGGCCCAGTGCACAAGTAGACCCTATTGCCGTTGCACACTTAACGGTACCCGAGCGGAAACAGCTGTTTAATCTGTTAGACAGGTTTCCAGATGTGTTCTCGGACAAACCAGGTTTCTGTCCCGTCCTAGAACACACAATCACTGTTAGCGCGGAGTTCAGGCCGAAGAGTTTGCGAGCCTATAAGGTGCCGGAACTGCTCAAACCGGAGATGGAGAAGCAGATCCGCGAACTTTTGGCCCTAGGTATCATCACTCCCTCACATAGTGAAATGGCTAGTCCCGTTGTGTGCGTTGTGAAAAAGGGAGGTCAAGGCGGTTTAAGACTGGCCATTGACTACCGGTATGTAAACAAGTTCTCGGCGGGTGACGCATACCCCACCCCCGACATCCAGGAAGTGTTACAGAAGGTAGGAAGTGCAAACTTCATATCCTGCTTTGACGCACGTCAAGGATACTACCAGATTGGACTCCACAAGGACTCTCGTTGGTTATCAGCCTTCGTATGCGACGCTGGCCTATTTGAGTTCGTACGACTGCCCTTTGGTTTAAAGTCAGCCTCAAATTCTTTTATCCGATGCATGTCAAAGGTCCTTCATCCCATTCGCGACTTCACTGAGACGTTTGTGGATGACATGGCAGTACACTCGATGACGTGGCCGGATCACATGAAACACCTAGAGAAATACTTAATGACTATTCAACAGTCGGGTCTGACCCTTAACATTAAGAAGAGTTCGTTTGCTAGGCGACAAACAACGTTTGTAGGTCACCTGATCGGATCAGGGAGCATTGAACCGGATCCTATGAAAATCGCAGGGCTAGGGAAAATCCCTCAACCCGAGTCCAAAAAGGACATACGGAGATTAATTGGCTTCTTCAGTTATTTTAGGAACTTCATCCCTAACCTGGCTGAGACAGCCAGAATTCTCACTGACTTGACCCAGAAATCGGTGCCTGCTAAGATACCCTGGCGAATTGAACATCAAAATGCGCTAGATAAACTTACGCACGATTTGAATAACGCTGTATGTTTGCAGACAATTGACTACGGCAGAGAGTTTGGTTTATCGACTGACGCTTCAGACAAAGCAGTCGGTTGCTGCTTATTCCAAATTCAAGACGATGGAACAGAGCGGCCAATATGTTTCGCCAGTTCTAAATTAGATGCTACGCAAGCGCGTTGGTCCACTGTGGAACGCGAAGCGTATGCTGTAATCTTTGCGTTGAAGAAGTTTAGGAATTGGATTTTTATGTCAAGGACCACCCTCTATTCTGATCACAATCCCTTGACTTTCCTAACTGCTTCTACGCCCACAAGTGCTAAACTTGCGAGGTGGGCTCTGGCACTCCAGGACTTTGATATCGCTTTTAAATATCGTCCTGGGGCGCTGAATATTCCCGCTGATCTTTTGTCCAGACTATGATTGAGGAAGAAGGCGGACTACCATGTAAGGCACCGCGACAACTGTAAATATATTTCTAACTGTGCTGATATTTTGTATTTTCATGGGAACGACGAGGACATGGTCTGGAGGAAATCGATGGAGGGAACGACATCATTCTCAGCCGGGAGGCGAACCAATGACTGGCTTTGTCCTCCCCCGGGAAGGGAGGTGTCGCGTGAGGAGATCGACGACAACGACGAGATGTCATTATCATCATGATGTAATCGTCGTTGCCGGTCGAGATAGGACGATGACGGACGAAAGCCAGTCTCCACTGGGTCAACAATGAAGGCAGCTAGGCCGAGGTGTAATCGGACACCACACAGCCAAGGTGTAATAGGACACCTCGCGGCTATGATGTAACCAGACACCGCCCGCGCTGCAGGCGAGCGACGACCCGCGTCTCGAGGAGCAATCTGACACTAATTGACGATAGCTTGACGTGGGGAGGGGGCTGACCGGTGCACGCTGAAGTTCCTACTTAACGGAAGGAAAAGGAGAACACGGGACTTGTACTACTGACGAGGGCGTCGTGTGAACAGCGGTCGAGCGATCAACATCGAGAGGAGCGACCAGCGGCGGCGGCAGAGTATTAGTCCGTCAGGTTCAGAGACTGACGCGAAAGAACGATCTGTAGTTAGGCTGTACGAAGCAACATTTGAGATAGTCCGATTTAATATCTAAACGCTTTAATACTACGTGGAAGTTCCCGTAGAGTTAGTGTATATATATTTGTTTCTTTAATTAAATTCATTTATTAATTAAACAAAGTTCGTCGTGAATCTTCTATAGAAAAGTTAGGCACGTTAAATAAAAGTGCAAGTAAAAGAACAAGCAATCGAGGGTCGACATCAACACACGGCAAACACACGACGGGCGACCTCCGATTGCGACAATGATGACATCGGTAGTGCGAACAGCCAGTCGCTGGCGTGTGGTGCTGAGGTTGCTTTGAATCTTGCTTGGTGGTAAGCGTCGACCAGAGAGGCGTCCAATGAGTCCACCACTCTCTTCACGAGAGGACCATCCCATGGAATATGATTGTCTGTATGCTGCGTAATTATCTGAATGTGTGATTTGACTTTCGGCGTTCCATCGCTGTAACAACGTTTCAACGCGCGCGTCGGTGATGGATTGGTCGTAACCTAACATGGAGGACTGAAGGACGTGGGTGCCTGCAGCGGAAGCCAAGAAGGCAGGAAGCGCAAGCGAAGCGACCCGGCGTATGCCCAGTCCTCCCGTCTTGACCGGTAAGGACGCTTGAAGCCATTGCACATCGGTAAGGTTAAGGTTGAGGATTGAGCACAAACCTTCCCTCTGTATTTCGTCATATTTGTCTAGTAGAGCATGTCTGCTGCAGGGGTGGGATCTTAGGGTGTGTAGTAGCTTTTGTGAACACAGTGAGCTTCTTAGGAGGACTAAGGCATCATGTTTTGCAATTTTTTCCAGTCTTCACATCGCCAGCGTCAGTTCCGAGCTGCGAAACTCCAGGCTTGCAGTTAGGGCCCCCTCGGACGACAGCGGTGCACCAAGCATATTATTATTATTATTATTATTTTTATTATTATTATTTGCCCCGAGGTATACAGGATTATTATTATTATTATTATTATCATCATCATCATCATCATCATCATCATCATCATCATCATCATCATCATCATCATCATCATCATCATCATCATCATCATCATCATCATCATCATCATCATCATCATCATCATCATCATCATCATCATTATTATTATTATGGTAACAAAAAGCATATTTAGGTGACGAGTCTCGTAATCGTAAATTCAAAATTTCCACAGCGCAATTCTAAAGCTAAGCGCAATAGTTTAATCACGAGCGCTGCCTGGTGTCCAGAGATAGGCCTACAAAACGCAGACCAGAGAGAGGCAGTACGTGCAGCTGTTACGGCGAGTTTCGTTGAGGATGAGAAAGCTTGGCAGGCGGATGATTGGATGGCTTAGAGTAGGAATTATTGAAGCGGTGGTTAGGCATTCTTGACGAGGTGGGTCTCCTCTTTAGGGTGGTGGATCTCAAATCCGTCGAAATCCAGTTGAATCTAACCACGTGATAGACGACAGCTGTGGGCAACGCCTGCGTTCAAAACCAATATCTGACAGTATTCGCTAGGCGTCTTACTGGCTTAATGAAAGCGCTTACCCGCCACCTGGGGATTAAATGCAACATCTTTTCAAGAAGGTTTCAATAATTTTTTGCGTCATCTCTTAGTACCACTATAATGACTAATGTGTGCATTAGCGACTTTAAAAACTGCCTCCACCATTGGTACCTCCATTGTTCATTCAAAGCTTGATTGCTGCAATTTCAGCTTTCTCAAATTTGAATCTCCCTAAATCAAGCGTCTGCATGGGCAGCGATCCCGGATGGTCGATGGGGAGATGACCCCCACCTGTCAAACAATATCGCCGCCAGTGAGCGTCTGCAGCTCATTTAAAACACTAGCCCATAGTCAATAGGCTGGTGCCCAGCGCTCGTCAATGCCCTGCGCTTGGCCTTCAAGTGATGGTTTAGAAGTTAGGAGATTACGATTACGATTGGTGTATTGTTTTAAGTGATTTCGTTCTCAGCATGAAACTTTTCAAAATGCTCATCCACTATAAGCTGCCTTTCTGTCTTAGTGCACTGAGCTTGAGGATATTGTTCTGGTTACAGCTTTGTTTTGTTACACCATCGACAAATTACTTCTGCATTGGAAACCAGCACTTTAAAATGGCAATTGTTATTAATATGAATTTCTGTATAAATATGTGACCTCGGCCGAGAGAAGGGACCACTTGTCGCAAATGGACTTATTGGCAGTTTCCACAAGCTTACACCTTAGGTAAAATGAGGAAAAAATTTCAGAGCGTTTGGTCCATAATTTATGCACTTTTTCGCAAAAATGTAAAATATCATTTGGCGGGAAAACGCATAAAAAATTTAATGTGTCTCTAACCAATGCATTAATGCCTAAATATAGCCTTAACGCATCAAGTAGCATAAGATTCGTTGTAGTACAGTGAGTCCGAGCTACAGATTGATTAATTAGACGCAAAAATCAATATAATGGTTTAGCGTTAAAACATGTTTTCCAGCTAATCTAGAAAGCGACAAGTGGTCCCTTCTCTCGGCCGAGGTCACATATATAAAGACAAACTACAAGTAGACTACTTATATCGGGTTTAGGTTAAATATTTTAAGTTTCGACTGATTTCATCGTATTCGTTTTATTATTGATTGACAAACCGCAACCGTGGACACGTTACACTGATTGAAAGTTAGCATAAAGGAAAGAATAATAACAGAATCGAGAAATAACCTATAAATATTGCTGTTAAATTTTGAATCGTTCAGTAGATGTCATTATATAGAATACGAGGTATATAGTTTTGTAATCCTTCGGTTATCCACTTAAAATTCCATATTTGCTGTTTTATGCGAACCTGAGAAATCTTTAAATTACTTGTATATCTACAACGCAACAAGATGGCGCACACCCGGTAACCGAGGGCGAATAAAATCACGACCTCGTTTCTAGTAACCTTGCCAAAACTTTAACGCTGCCGTTCTTCCGCTAACTACGTTGGCAGCGAAGTTACGTTAAAAGTTTCTCGTAGCAAATTTTCAACTTCTTAGCTGTTCTTAATCGCCGAACAAAATAAAAAAAAGATGTTAGTAGTTTTAAATAAGACTATTTATTATATTAATGGTTTCGTAATTTGCTATTACGACGGTTTTGTTTTCTTTAGACGTTACGCCCTCGGCTTTTTTGTATGAGTCATTTAGCTTTTATAGCGCATTTTTCACTTCCTGAGAGCTATTTGTTTCAGGATAATGTTATTATGTCCCTGAGTTTCGAAATAATTTGCAAGTTTACTCCCCGGTGCTGATTTGTAGCAGTTTAAAGCAGGCCCTTAGCCAGAAATAAAGAGTAGGACGTCCAAAAGCATTCAAAATCGCGATCGATGCCGCGACCGTACAAATCCGACTGAAAAAGTCTGCAATGCCCCTACACTGAATGACTTTTGGGTTTTGATCACAATTGTAACAGTTTTGTTTTACATACAGTGATACAAACAACAATCTGTTAACTTCATATTTTAACTTTTAATTCCCTTATTTGATTATTATTGCCTAGGGAACAGATATTGATCACACGTCCGGTTACTTGTTATCAATCCAAGCCTCTATAATTATTCATAAGGGCAAGGTATTTATGTAGTCAAATCAGATACCAACTACCATGAAACAACCTCATCTAACTGGCACTTAATTACACCTATCCTAGGTCATAAATAGCTGCTAGAGAAGTGTATCTTGTGTGGGAAAGGGAACATCGTTACACAGATGAAGGGAATGGATTATACATTATACCACATTTAGGACATTACGTCCAATGCTGTCCATGCACAATTTATGCCTGTCCAAAAATGATTTTCAGCCGTCCAAAGGACGGCTGGACGGGTGGCTGGCTAAAGGCCTGGTTTAAAGATGAGTAAGATCTCATATAATCAAAATTTGTGTATGATAAATATTTATATAAGTGAATTTGTGTAAGGAAATGGACAGAGTCTGATGTAAGAGAGTGTTTAAATAGGCCATATCACAATGTTATGTAAAACTTTGTTAAAAACAATGCTAGTCGTGGTGAAAATAAATTTATGTGTTTTTAGTAGTCCAGGTCAAAAATTATGTATATATATCTATATATTTATTAATATTTCTGTTTCTTGTGTAAGCCCAAGTCAGCAGTAGTCATGGCAAAAATTCTTGAGGTATTTTAATAGTGTAGAAGTGTAGATATTGTTGTTAAATTATTAAAATTGGTTTTATTATTTAAAAAAAATTATATAATCAGATATTTATATTTCCTTACTTTTGTGTTCACAATGCAAAAATTCTTGTGGTGGCTGAAGGGCACTTATTATTAATTATTTTTTTAATTATTAACCTCGATAGCACTAATGTCTAAGGCATCAACCTATGGCAAACCAAACTGTATTCAGGTCAGTATCCAGAAGATGTGTCCATAAGACAGAGAGGCAGCCTAGCGTGGATAAGCAATTTGAAACAGGTAAGTCTTAGGTTGAGAACAAAATGACACAAGTGATTCAGGAGAATGGACAGATACAGGGAGAGGGATATTTAGCAGAATGGACACATTAAGGTGTTCGACGCCGACTGTCATAAACTTCGCCGTCGCACCCGTTGCTTGGAGCGACGATCTCGCCGGACCAAGGATCCCAATGACCGGTTGGCCTGGATTACCCAGCTTCGTGCCCTTCATCGTCTCTACCATCGCAAGGAGGCTGCTCACTGGGAGAAGCTGGTCTCACGCAATCTCAAAAACCCAAGACGCCTTTGGTCTTCCATCTCGGGTCTGCTGGGCCGGCCTTCTCGCCCTTCAGAAATTCCTGCCTTCTCCGCAAATGAATTCTTGACTATGCTCACGGAAAAGACTGATCGACTTAGAGCCTCCACATCGGATGCTCCTCCACCGACCTTTACCACAACGTTTTCTGTTTTTGACGATTTCCGACCCATATTGTACTCGGACCTTCGTACAGTTCTTTCATCAGTTAATTTAAATTCTTGTGAATTAGATCCTCTTCCCCCTTTCATTCTTAGTGACATTTTAGACGATTTTGCCCCATTTCTGCTTTATCTGTTTAATAGGTCCCTCTCTGAAGGTTGTGTCCCCGCCTCGCAAAAGAGGGCCATTGTTTTTCCCTCACTCAAGAAGCCCAATCTTGACACAAACCTCCCCCAAAACTACCGTCCTATCTCTAATCTATCATTTCTCTCCAAAACCCTTGAACGCATTGTCTCTCTTCAACTTCTTCCCTATCTGGAACAATCTGGACTTCTACCTCCCTTTCAATCAGGTTTTAGGGCTCACCACTCCACTGAAACAGCCCTCCTGTCTTTGCTTTCTGAAATTTATTCAGCTGTTGATAGGTCCGAACTCACTCTTCTGGCGCTATATGATGTCTCCTCAGCCTTTGACATGGTTGACCACACCATTCTTCTTCAGCGCCTTGAGACCTCTTGCGGTCTGAAGGGCCCCCCTCTCCAGTGGTTCCGGTCATACCTGTCTGATCGCACTCAGATGGTTATCTCTGGTGAATCTAGAACTCTGTGGGTCCCTATCAAACTGGGTGTTCCGCAGGGCTCTGTTCTAGGCCCTCTCCTCTTTATTTTGTACACGGCCGGTATCCCATCTCTGCTCCCCATCCATGGGGCTTCAGGCCATCTCTTTGCTGACGATGTCCAGGCTTATGTCCATGGGCCTCCTTCCTCTCAGCTTCTTCTTGCTCAGCGCATCGAAGCTCTTTCTCATGATCTTCATACCTGGATGTCTTGCAATCGCCTCTCCCTTAATTCGTCCAAAACCCAATATATCTGGTTTGGCACTCCTCAGCAACTTCTAAAACTCGACTTTGCTGTGCTGTCTCAAAGGTTTCCGCTTTTAACTTTCTCGTCTAGCGTTCGTGATCTAGGAGTGACCCTTGACAATTGTCTGACCTTTACTGAACACATTTCCAAACTCACTCGCACTTCCTATTTTCACCTAAGGCGCCTCAGAGCTATCCGTCGCTCTCTCTCATCTCCAATTTTCACTTCAATTGTCCATGCATTTGTCTGCTCTAGACTTGACTATTGCAATTCCCTCCTCATTGGTCTTCCTAAAGTCCGTCTTGCTCCTCTTCAGTCCGTTCTCAATGCTGCTGCTAGATTAATTGCCCGTCTTCCTCGATTCTCTCATATCACCACCTTTATGACAGAAGAACTCCACTGGCTCCCGCTTTCTGCCCGCATCCAATTTAAGGTCCTCATCCTTGTGTGTAAGGCTCAACTTGGTTTCGCTCCAAAATATTTATGTGACTTAATTCATCGCCCTCACTCTGCTGCTTCTCTTCGTCCTCTTCGTTCATCTGACCGCTTGGACCTCCTCGTTCCCCGTGTCAGGACTTCTCTGGCTCAATCTAGGTCTTTTGCCTCCATTGGCCCTGCTCTTTGGAATGAGCTTCCTCCGTACGTTCGTTCTTCTATTCTCTCAGGTAACGTCTCTTCCTCTTTTAAGTTTCTTAAAACTTGCTTTTTCTCTCGGGGTCTCTCGCACTGGGAGCGCTTCTGAATGGCCCTCCCGCTAGAAGCGCTTTATAAATATCCAAATACAATACAATACAATACAATTAAGGGAGAGAGATATTTGCAGAATGGACACATACAGGGAGAGAGTTAGCAGAACAGACAGATACAGGATGACAGTTAGCAGAACTAAAGGATACAGGGATAGAGTTATCAGAACAGACAGACAGAGGGAGAGAGTTCTAAAATCTGGCTCCAGATGATATTCAGATGTACTTGTTGAAGAAGTGGTGCTATATAATTTTCTGACTACAGCTATGCTTTTAATTCCTGACATATAACCTATTTTCTGTAGGGCGACTTCAGCACCTGGCGCTGGACCCTCTGCCCCTCCTCCTCAGCCAAGCGGAGCGCAACCAAGCGGCTCGCAGGCAAGCGGGTCGCAACAAAGCAAGAGGCTACAGCAGACTCAGGCCCAAGTTGATGAGGTACATGATTAGTTACAGCTTGTTGTAAATGACCAGTTACCATACCTTGTTAGAAATGACCAGTTACCATACCTTGTTATAAATGACCAGTTACCATACCTTGTTATAAATGACCAGTTACCATGTCTTGTTATAAATGACCAGTTATCATACCTTGATTTTAAATGGCCAGTTACCATACCTTGTTATAAATGACCAGTTATCATACCTTGTTATAAATGACCAGTTGCCATACCTTGTTAGAAATGACCAGTTACCATACCTTGTTAGAAATGACAAGTTACCATATCTTGTTATAGATGACCAGTTATCATACCTTGTTATAAATGACCAGTTATCATACCTTGTTAGAAATGACCAGTTATCATACCTTGTTATAAATGACCAGTTATCATACCTTGTTATAAATGACCAGTTACCATACCTAGTTATAAATGACCAGTTACTGTACCTCTATTTCATTACAATCTCAAAAATAACTTACAAATTGTGCCTTACCTGCCTAATTTCAGTAACGCAGTTGCAGCAACCTATATATCGTGACTTGAACTAGTTCCTGTGATCTGGTTGCCTTGACCCAGATATTGCTGAATTAACTGTGAGGCACTTAGCTTTATCTAGTTATGCTATTATTGATATCATTTTTATTATGCATTTATTAAGCACCACTACCAATTACCTAATCACCAAGCATTGATATCAGTCAATGGTGCTGAGCAATTGTGAGTGAAGGATTTGCTCAAGGTCCCTACACAGTAACCATCTCAGGGGAGGAGTATCAAACCTGTACTCTGTGCTACAAGGTGAACGCTCTGACCAATCGGGTACCTGACGTTCCTGTGACATGGGGTTGCTTTGACCAGAAACATGACCTAGTTTCCGTGACAGATAGTTACCTTGAAATAGATATACAACTGAATTAACTTGACCTAGTTCCTGTGATTTATCTGCCTCGACCTTGTTTTTCTTTCTAAAGGTCGTCGACATAATGAGAGTGAACGTTGAGAAGGTCTTGGAGCGTGACCAGAAGCTGACTGACCTGGACACGCGTGCAGGTAGCGCTCACCCTTGTCCCAGTCCACCTCAAGGATGGACTGGTTCCAGTGTGGGAGCTGGAATTTCCATGCTGATCTTTGTCATTTGAAGTTCATGTGTAACTTGTGGTGGTGGTGGTTACAGGAATGGTGGTTGGGCAGTGGTGAGGGTGGTGGTAGTGAATGTGGTGATGGTGTTGGGGTGGTGATCGTGGTGGAGTGGAGGTGGTTGTCATATCGTGGTGGTGGTGTTCATGATGAGGATGATGATGATCGAGATGGCGATTATGATGATGATGATTCATAATGATCATGATGATGACCTCATGATCATGATGATGATCACTTAGCTATTAACCGATTTTTGCGATCCTTCTTTCATTTCGTTTATGCATGTATTCTTGGTTTTTCTGTTTGTTTTTCACATACAATTTTAATGATTTGGTTTTACGATTGCTCTCGGGTTTTAGTTTGGATTTTGTTGATTTTTCGTTTGGTTATTTTCGGTTTGTCTTTTTCTGTTCTGTTTTTTCTCTAAGATGCTCTCCAGGATGGCGCACGCCAGTTTGAGAACACTGCGACCCGCCTGAAGCGTAAATACTGGTGGCAGAACTGTAAGGTAATGGGCCTGGTTGTTTGGGAGTGGTGGATCAATTCCTGACTTATTATAGTTGAAATTGTAATTGCAAATTTATATAGCACCACTTAAAGAGAGACTTATCAATTCTGTACGGTAATGGACCTGGTTGTTTGAGAGTGGTGGGTAAATTCTGGGGCTATTAAATTTAAACTGGTGGTAGAATTGTAAAATAATGACCATGGTTGTTTGGAAGTGGTGGGTAAATTCTGGGGCTATTAAATTGAAACTTTTGGTAGAATTGTAAGGTAATGGTCATGGTTGTTTAGGAGTGGTGGGTATAAACGTTTCTGTAAACTTCTAACTCAATTATTCAGTTATACTATACTTCAAATTTATTCAAATAAACGAACTGATTTGGATGCATGTTGAATGGGTGTTGCAAAGTTGACTGAAGTACACTGGACCTCGTATGCCGAAGCGGAAAAACAAAGACGTTGACGCTTCGTACATTACTATGTTGACTTGAGGTGAAAAGAAGAAAGCAGTCTAGTGGTTAGTGTGGAGAGGTCGGGCTTCAAAACACTACTGGGTAGAATATGTTTTGACTTTAAATTTCTGCTCCACCTGCGCCGTCTTGCAGACTCGGCTATAATGAGTACACTGACCGCACACTGTCGGTGGAAATATGAGATGATGAGGGAGAGGACTGGCCACCTGCCCTCGTATGCCGTGGCTAAGAGAATGAAGTCACTTCATACCCATGGGTACTTCTCTAGGATACCTTCAGGCACACAGGGTGAGGTAAGGAAATTTAAAATACATGATGCCTATTGGAATTCGATTGGTTCTGTGGAAAAGAATAGGATTTCCAGTTATGGTTTTACCAGGAAGTTCGCAAGTTATATGAGATCTTGTTTCTGTGTCTTTCAGATGTGGCTGATCCTGATTGTCGTAATCATTGTCATCATCATCATCATCATTGGTAAGTCGTCATCATCGTTTACAATTTACCATCATTACTGTGCTGTAATTGTAATTGTAAATTTATATTTAGCTCCATTTCAAGAGAAAACATGAAATTAAGTGTCATTAGGAACAATTATTAAGCAAAACAATGCACAGAAAACTAGAAGAAGTCACCAATGGCAGGCCCACACACACGTGTGGAGCCAGCCAATGGATTGCTGTTATTAGTATTCTTATTACCATGGCATGTAGTAGCCGATTGGTTAGAGCAGTCGCCTTGTAATGCGGAGAGTACGGGTTCGATCCTCCTCCCCTGAGACGGCTACTGTGTAGAGACCGTGGGCAGGTCCTATATTATGTTAATTGTAAATTAATTATTAATGCTTTCTCCTCTGGCTGAACTTTTGTACCCTGACTTAATTCGTTCCGACCTGCCCTAAATTATTCTATGTATTTTCTTCCTACTTTGACGTAATTATTTCCATCCTGACCTAATTCTTTCTGTACTGACCTAATTCTTTCTGCCCTCACCTAATTCTTTCTGCCCTCACCTGTAGGAAGGCATTTTACCTTTACTGTTATTACCTGGATATTCATTCATTCATTCATTAGATAGCACCTCTTAAAGAGTCCTACTCAGAGGCGCTCCCAGCCCAGCCATGGCTAAAGAGAGAGGACTTGAGGAGTCGGAAGAAAGCAGGCGAATTATTCCGGGGGAAGCAGCATAAGGCTATCAGAAGCCCATTCCAGGTAGACGGGCCAACAATCGAAAAGGCTGAGCATTGTCTGACTGTGGAGTGGGCCCAAGGCTCTGTGAGAGGCTAAGTCAGAAATCAGACAACAGAGTTCAGACAGGTAGGACGGGGTGTTGCCGGAGAGACACTGCCAAACTACTGCTGCTATCCTATAGGAGTTGCGCTCTGTGGCAGAAAGCCAGTGCAGAACGTCACACATGTAGCCACTAGCCAGAGAGACCTGGACATATTTTGAATATGACCAACAAGTCGAGCAGCAGAATGAATGACCCAGTCAAGTCGCCCTATTAGGCCATTGGAGAGACCGACAAGGAGTGAGCAAATGTATGGACGAAGATGACCGCGGCATCGTGGGAGAGGGACCTGAGAACAACACGCAACTGCCGAAGCTGGTAATAACAGTTCCGCTTGACCGAGTTAACATGCTGAGAGAGACTTGGCTCTCGATCCAGCATAACACCTAGGTCACAAGCAGTTAGGGAGAAAGTGACATGGGGAAAAGTCTCAGTCAATAGGTGTAGGTCAGGGGCGGGCAAACTTTTTGCACATGGGGCCACATTAAAAGCCCAACAAATTCGGAGGGCCGGATAACAAATTTTTAACTTTTAATAACGACTAACATGAAAAGAAGTTTACTATTTATAATATTAAATACATTTTGGCTGTTACTAATGAGATGTATGCGACTATGAGCATACACGCATTTAATTAACAAGTTTCTCATAATCTGGAGTGATTGTGCTGGTTGCAATTCTCAATTCGAGTTCAAGTTTAGATCACTTGGATTTATTTACAGTATCTTCATAGTTGAAAATCTTTGTTGGCAGATGTAAGTGGATGCGAATAACACAAACATTTTTAAGGCAAACGTTTGTAGATTTGAGAATTTTTCTTCCTGAGCGAAGAAAAGAATGTTTTCAGGTCTGATCCTTTGAGCTGTTCTTTGGGAACAATGTTACGTTGTGGGTCGGTTAACTCCAGCTGAAGTTCCGTATATGAGCTAATAATTATTGTCAATGTCAAATGTGAACGGTATAGTAAGCACAGCAAATTCAGTGTCAATTGATTTAAAATCCACAAATCACCTGGAGAACTCTTCTGTCAAACTTGACAGCTGAAGGCTTTATTTTTCCTAACCTGCAGTTTGCAAGTGCAGGGTATAGGAAAGTTCCGGTAGTTTTGTTCTTTCATCTGCTTTGAAAGCAACGTTAACTTTACTTTAATGGATTTCACTTCTGCGTATACAGATAATGCTAAAACCTCTGCAGGTAAGTGGGGCAGATTGGCAGAATTAATGCACAGAGTTATTATTAAAGACGAGACCAGAGTAAATCATAGTAAGTCTTGTGAAATCATAATAAGGCGTCCTCGAACCAAAATTCTAGATACCCTTCCGCCCATTGCTGGGATCGTACGTGTAAATGAAATAAAAATTTTGGGAGTCACTCTTTCTGAAAAAATTGGGTTCTCCTCGCACATTAACAACATCTGTTGTAAAGCTAAACAATCCTTTTTTGCTCTGCGAGTCCTGGTTTCGCATGGATTAACTGGAAGCCGCCTTCATGATGTTGTACGTTCCACCACAGTGGCACGAATGTTGTACTCATCTCCAGTCTGGTGGGGATTTTCCAATGGTCTTGAGAGAGAACGTCTCTCTGCCTTGATACGTAAGCTTAAGCGACAAGGGTATCTGCCAACTGATACTCCTACATTTGACCTGTTGTGTTCTAAGGCGAACGATGCTCTCTTT
The DNA here is from genome assembly GCA_963556255.1 of Allolobophora icterica. Classification (NCBI taxonomy): domain Eukaryota; kingdom Metazoa; phylum Annelida; class Clitellata; order Crassiclitellata; family Lumbricidae; genus Allolobophora; species Allolobophora icterica. The sequence goes on along the minus strand of OY744607.1, from coordinate 70,762,087 downwards.
GCAGCAATCCTTCAGAACCCAGGGCATGTCCTCCGTGATTTGCTCCCTCCGATACGATCTACCGGATATTATCTTCGACCTCGCCGGCATAATCGCGAGATACCACGATGTGATCCTTTGACGGGGAAGGGTTACATTGCTAGATTACTGCATAAATGATAAGAAAACACTTGCTTTTTTAATTACTTATTTTATCATTTTTATTTCGATTTATTATTACTTCAATGTTTTACAATCAATGCTTCTAGCTTCTGTCCCATTGTGTGTTTGCTAATGGTGTAATAAAGAATATACTTATTTATTTTACTTAGTAGTAAGCAAGAGAGCAGCGCCACTTGCGTAAAACGAAGAAAACTTCTCGCGGTCTGAATTTTTTACATTTTCTGAAGAATTTTGGGGGCCGGATAAAAAGTGTTGGCGGGCCGGATCCGGCCCGCGGGCCGTAGTTTGCCCACCTCTGGTGTAGGTCAACCCCACCAGCTACCTACGACCACCAAGCCAAATGAACTGAGTTGTGGATGAGTTCAGAAGTAACTAGTTTGAGGCTATCTTCAAAGGGATATCTAATGGAAGCAGGCATTTTATCTTTATTGTCTGATAATTTTGTAGTGGCAGTCGTGACCTCGTTACCGAAAAGCAGCAGCTCTGGTGGATCCACCGTCACGACCATTAAACCCGCGGGTCAATGACCCTTGACCTCTTGACCGTTGAACTCAGGAGGATAGCGATGTCAGAGAGAAAGACTCTGCAGTTTCCTGAAGAGAGTACTCTTGCGCGAGGACGCGTTTTCTGTTTCAGACTTTGGTGCCAACAGCCGAGGAATTCAAAAACTTTTTACTGCCTGTTGATACTAACGCTTGTACGATGTCGGTGTTTGGCAATATTGCGTACATATTACGTAGGTAGTACACAAATGTTAAAAAGATCCGACCATAATTACAAAATTGCTACATCAATGTTATGTCTATATTTTATCAATATTGCAAAAATGCTACTTCAATATTATGCCGATGTTTTGTTGAGGTTTTTGTGGATATTTCATAAATGGGATGATGTAATGCTGCATCAAGATGGTTTATAGTAGGCAAATATTGTGTCAATATTGTGTAGGAATAATGACTCGTTATTACATCAATATTGTGTGGGAATATTGACTGTCATTATTGCATCAACCTGTCCAAATTACGTCAATATTTGGCAAAGAATGCATCAACAATGTTATATCAGATTTTGGCAAAATATTGCATCAATGTTATATCAGATTTGTCATTGTTACGTCAATATTGCGTGGGAATATCGACTGTCATTCTTACATCAATATTGCGTGGGAATAATGACTCGTTACTGTATCAATATTGCATGGGAATAATGACTGTCATTGCTACATCAATATTGCATGGGAATAAAATGACTGTCATTACTACATCAAATTTGAAATGGGAATATTGATGTCATTATTGCATCAACCTGTCCAAATTACGTCAATATTAGGCAAAGAATGCATCAATATTACATCAATATTATATAAGATTTTGGCAAAATATTGCATCAATGTTTTTTCAAAATTTACATCAATATTATTTCAGTTTTGTGTAAATTTTACATCAAAATTGCATCAATTTTTAGTGTTATGCCGAAATTGCTTTGGTATTGTGTGACAATAGAGTAAAATGCTGTTTCATTACTGTGTTGACTTTTGAGGAATATTGCATAGGTATTAACTTGAATATTATGTCAATGTTGCTTATATTGTGAATAATTAGTGTTAAATATTAAATCAAAATGGCTTCAGTTTTGTGTTAATACTTTACCAATATTGCGTAGATATTGTTTCATTTTGATGTCAGTGCTGTGGTATAGTATGTCTCTGTCTCTGCTGCTATGGATTTTGGGAATTTGGGGTCACAATTTGGGGTCACAATTTTGGTTTTATCTTTGGAATTTGGGGTCACAAACTTGGGAATGATTTGGTCACACAGTCTAGGGGGTTTGGGAGTCACAATTTTTGGAATTTGGGGTAACGTGCTTGTGAGAGCCGTATTGACATAAGGTATTCCTAACTGCTGTCGAAATGTTGGAACGTGTACAATTGATATCAAAAGTTTGTGTTAGAACTGTTTCCATTATTATATTGCTATCATTTTATTATTCTGCCCAAAGTACATACGACCCCTCAAATTATTATTACTGTAGTTTATATTTTCGTACCCAAGGTGCATATTGATGATCCCTCAAGTTATTATTATTGTTATGTTATTTTTTTATTATCTTTTGCCATAGGTACAAAGGATCCTTTAAACTAGTATTATTATTATTGTTACTATTATTATTTGTTTAACTGGTAGAGGATAAAAATCCGGAGAATTGGTAAATTATTATTATTGTTATTTGTTATGTCTGATAATTTTTATATTAATCAGATGTTAGTGATAATTCCATTATTAATGTTTCTTGTGAAATTACACTAACATTAACAGTAGTTCTGCCTCCATTCAGAGTTCTGTTTTGATAGAGAGAAGATTTGCCTCATGAGCCGAGGCCAAGAAAACGAAGTCGCTGACACTTTGTTATGTTGTGTTTGCTTTATGCTAATCGCATTTAGATCTATTAACAATAATATTATTATGAATAAAATACTGTATAGTAAATTTCAAAAGCTTTTGGACCAATGTTCACTTAATTGCTGTTGATTTTGCGTTGAAATCTCCGTTATTATTGTTATAAAATTCACAGAATATTTACAATTACATGTATTATTGTCGCTGTTTTCATTTTGGGGTTAGTCCGTCTGCCTGTCTGTGTCTGTCTTTCTGATTGTCTGCCTGCCTGCCTGTCTTTCTTTCTGTCTGTATGTGTCTGTCTGTCCGTCCGTCCATGTGTCTGTTTCTCTGTACGTCTGTCTGTCTGTCCCTGTGTATGTATGTCTATCCGTCTGTCTGTCTGTTCGTCTGTCTGTCTGTCCGTCCATCTGTTTGTCTGTCTGTCTGTCTCTATCTCTCTGTTTGTCTGTCTTGGTGTCTGTGTGTGTGTCTTTGTCTGTCTGTCTGTCTGTCTGTCTGTCTGTCTGTCTGTCTGTCTGTCTTGGTCAGTTCCATTGAACTGTTGCAGCTGTAGACATCAAAGCACCGTGTTGTTTTTCATCCATAGATCAACATCTTCCGGGAACGCCATGTCCCAGTTAGTCCACTACGGGTCAGCTGGTCAGTTGGCGTTGGTCAGTGCTAGCGATGTCCACCACCCAGCTGACCCTTCCCTCTCTCACTCTTAGCACCACCATCAACAACAACAGTAACTGTACCTCTCCTACAGACTTGACTAAGCGCCGTTATGCGTGGCGCGAGACTGTCTTCCTTATTTTTAGGGTAGGATGGAGTGAGAAAGGCTAGTGTAGGGAAGGGTACGTTGGAGTAGGATTGGGTAGGGTAAGCTATTGTGGAATGTTGTAAGGTATGAAAGGGTAAGATGGTGCAGGGTAGGATAGGGTAATTTGTGCATGGTTGGGTGAGGCATGGTATGGTGTTGAGAGATATGTAAGGAATGTAGGGCAATCAACCAACCAATCAATCAACGAGTCAGTCAATCTATCAACCAATCAAACAATCAGTCAATCTGGCCTCTTCAATTATTTCCTCAATGACCCGCCGTTATGATTGTTACTTGGTGTTCAACAATCAATAGTGTAGGGTAAAGGCGATTGGATATGGTAAGGCGGGATAGGGCGTAGAACAACATCAGGTATTCTGCCAACTCTCCCTCAATTACCATGACGTAATTTGTTTTGCTAGAGGGGTCTGGGCCTTGTGTAAATTGCCCCTCTATTCGCATTCCGGTTCTGGATTCTTTGAGCCACGAATCGAATTAACTGAAGGGCAGGGCTTGATCACCGCGTGGTCAGCTGGCCTATGTCCAATCTCTGTCTATCCGTCTGTCTGTCCGTCCTGCTGTCTATCTGTCTGTCTGTCTGTCTGTCTGTCTGTCTGTCTGTCTGTCTGTCTGTCTGTCTGTCTGTCTGTCTGTCTGTCTGTCTGTCTGTCTGTCTGTGTCAAATGCTGCAAACTGGCACGCGCTCGATCCATTCGTTATTGACCGGCGTTCTATCGTCCATTCTTTTTACATAGTAAGGGTAATTCCGCATCAGATATAGTAAGACTTTTGTGTCAGTCGAAATTACAAACATTAAAATCACGATTGATGTGTTTCAAAGCATTGAGATTGGCATCGAAAATGATGGTTGATCTCAATAACGAAACTGAAACTAAGTTTGGTCTGAAACTTAAATAAATTTATTTGTTAACATTTCTTTATTTTGTAGTGCAGACGTCACGAAAGACGGGAGAAAGAAACGAAATTTAAACACTGGATCTTTTAGCATTGAAACCGAAAGAGAAGTGGAAACAAACTCAATTTTTTTTCTGAAATCCAAACACTAGAATAGAGGCGTCACGAACATTCGTGGGCGTCAAGAAAAACGATCCAAACTTTCACCATTCTTCAGAATTTCCAAATCATATCGATCGTCAACATATTACCTTAAATATAAACGTTACTCTAAATTGCAACGTACGTAGGGTCACAATTGAACTGCTCGTCTTATTCTTACCAGACGCCGTGCGATTGACCTAAACGCGTCATCGAGCGTTGCGTACTTAATCACGTCGATGCCTTGGCCAGCAGCCATCCCTACCCCGTCTTCTTATTAACATCGGGCGGCCCTGCGAGACGGACCTTACCACGCGCAGCCTGCCTGCCTGCCTGGCTGCCTTCCTTCCTCCCTGCCTGTCTGCCTTCGTGCTTCTCTTCCTGCATGCCTCTCTGTATCTCTGCCTCCCTGCCCTCTGCTTTGTGCTTGGCTGTCTTCCTGCTTCCGTGGCTTCCTGCCTGGCTGCTAATCCTGAGCGCGTGGAGCCTCATGCCTACACGCATACGCGCCAACCCGCCGTGTGCTGTACCGTGCATTGTTCGGAACACTTAACCCAATCGAGTCCCAGCCTTGCTTCCCTCCGTCCCTCCATCCATCCGTCGGCCCACTGCATGGAAACCCTTCCCTGAAGGAGACGGAGGCGGAGGCGGCGAAGGCCTTGGCTCTGATCGGTCGCCTCAGGGAGCGAAGGAGGCTGAAGCGGTTGGAATGGAGCGAGAAACCAAAGCGACGCCCGGCTGAACGCCTCTCGACGATCAGCCACCTTTGATATCAGGAATCCGCGGTAGGTACGAACGTTTTCTGTTCGAACTCTATAATGTAATGTAATGTAATGTAATGTAATGTAATGTAATGTAATGTAAAACACAATACATTTTTATAATATAGTTTGACCACAGGTGGCCGATTGGTTACAGCGCTATCTTAATAAACTTTAATTAAAGAGGTGTTTAACTGGTGTTTTATAGGTGTAGTGGCTAGCGTGCTGGACTGTAAGCGAAGAGGACGGGGTTCAAATCCCCGTAAGGGCAGAAATTCGGTTCGAGTTTTCTGCTCCTCATGGGCCTCATGGCAAACTCAGCTATAATAGCGAGTACACTGACCGTGAGGCGGTGGGGAAGAATCTGACCGATAGATTCATTAGAAAAATGACAAGGTCGAGGTCACGCGATCGCTATATGAAAACGTTTGGATTTACATAACAATCTTTACACGATCCTTTCTTTTGACGGTAACTAACCAGCAGACGATCATTTGAAACTGAATACATTAGCGGACTTTAAACCGAGAGGTCGGGAGTTCAAATCCCGGCCAAGGCAGAAATTATTTTCGAGATTTCTACTCCACCTGCGACCCCTAGCCAACCGTACACTAATGGTGGGAAGATGAGACGGCGAGGGGAATGACTGGCCACCCGCCCTCTTATGCCGAGGCTAAGAAAATGATACTTCATACCCATGGCAGCCTCTAAGGCTAGCTTAAGGTACTGCTCCTCTTCCCCTTCCTCTTCCTCTTCGTCCTAACTAATACTTCCAAACATGAAAATAACCCGTGTGCTTAAATTTTTGCATCGGTTTCCTGTTCAGCAAAGAATTAGTTTAAAATTGGGGCTCACTGTTTATAAAACTTTGAAATCAGACCAGCCACAATTTTTTAAATCAGTTCTTATTCCCCATACTTGTTATTATTCAACGAGGTCATCTGATTATCTTTGTCTGGTTATACCTGAATCAAGACCTGTTCCTGATGAATAAGCTTTTTCGGTTGCTGGACCTATTTGTTGGAACTCTCTCTCTGTGTCTGTGCGCTCTGCTCAGTCGCTTGTGTCATTTCGTAATCAACTTCAAACTTACCTCATTCAAATTACTTATCCACCATAGGCTGCCTCTCTGTCTTACAGACTGATCTTCTGGATATTGACCTAATTACGACTTGGTTTTGGTGTGCCATCGGTTGATGCCTTGTACATTAGACAACGGCGCAATAGAAGTTATTAATTACAATTACGATTTTGATCTAAACGCAGAAGCAACACCGGTAATCTTAAACGGTGCTAATAATTTACACACCTCTTTTATTTGCTGAAGCCATGTTATATAAAATAATCGTAACCACACTTCAAGTTACAGTCTATTCTTAACAGAATCGGGTGCCACAATCTGCGGTTAAAACTCTGGATCGTCAAAGAAAACAAAAGGCCGTTACATGAAAACGACCGTTACATATACTTATACTTATACTTACTTACCTACATGAAAAACAGCCTTTTTTAGTACCAGTCTATAATCACCATGCATTTATTAAGTGCCACTATATTAAAACCAAGCATCAGTCGATGACGCTTAGCGATTTTGAGTGAAAGACTTTCTCACGGTCCCTACACAGTAACCGTCTCAGGGTAGAAGGCTCAATAAATGCATAATAAAAATAATAATAATTATTATTATCATCATCATCATCATCATCATCATCATCATCATCATCATCATCATCATCATCATCATCATCATCATCATCATCATCATCATCATCATCATCATTATTATTATTATTATTATTATTATTATTATTATTATTATTATTATTAGGGCCTATTATAACAACGAAAACAATAACAATGACAACAATAACAACGACAACAACAATATTAATAGTAATAATAATAATAATTTTAATTTTAATAATAGAGGTAGTAGTAATTAGCCTATAATTTATAATTTTTTGGAGACATATTATGTTTGCCGTTACATTAAGCTTACCAAACAAGTAGCATCTTGTGCATTAGACACCGGCGCAATAGATGTTACTAAATACAGTTTACAATTCCTCTTCCCCTTCCTCCTCCTCTTTCTTTTCTTCCACCATTCTTCCTCTTCCTCTGCATTTTCCTCCTCCTCATCTATTCGTCCTCTTCGTCCTCCTCCTCCTCCTGCTGCTCCTCCTTCAACTCCTCCTCCTCCTGCTCCTCCTTCAACTCCTCCTCCTCATCATCATCATCATCTTCTTCTTCGTCTTCACCTTTATCAATAGAAGTATCCATCATAGGCGTAAACTCTGGGGGTAGGGGGCAGCCGGGGCAAGTCCCCCTACCGTAATTGAGACGGACTGTATATTTAATGCAAAAAATTTGTAATGAATCACCAAATGCCCACCCCCATATTTTGGACAAGTTTACGCCAGTGGTATCCATTGTTTAACAACGTCTACTAGCATCGAAGGTAGATGTTGACAATTCAGAAATGTATAAAATGGTTGTTTAGTCGCTGTTTAACGACACTGTGTCGTAGGAGGAGGAAGGGGAAGAGGAATTGTAAACTGTATTTAGTAACATCTATTGCGCCGGTGTCTAATGCACAAGATGCTACTTGTTTGGTAAGCTTAATGTAACGGCAAACATAATATGTCTCCAAAAAATTATAAATGATTTGCTTCCCCTTCTCATTCTTATTTGCTTGGGACTGGCACTACCAGAGCACGATCAGTGACGTAGTTATTTATTTTATACGATGCAAGAAACGAGAAGCTTATAGCGAACGAAGGAAATTTTCAGAAGTATCATACGCACACATTGAAAATACCATAGAGTTTGTATTATTTATAGCATAGCTTAACATCGTTTTAAAGGTGTCTTATTTTAACGTTACAACAGGGCGTGGTGTTTATTATTTTGGGAACAAGAACCGTATGACCTCAACTTGACCCTGACTTTTATTATGTTTTCATGTTACGAATCCAAAGTTAACATCAGCTTTAGTATGTTTTTATAGGGTGGAATCTGAAAAAGTGAATTTAGCAAAATATCCACTGACTTTGATCAGGGCAGTATAGAACTATCGAAGTTTTGGACGAGCATTTATAGATTAGCCTGATTAGCATAATAATAATAATAATATGACGATGATGATGATGATAATGATGACGACGACGATGATGATGACGATGATGATGGTAATGATGATGATGATGATGATGATGATGATGATGACGACGACGACGACGACGACGACGACGATTATGATGATGATGATGATGATGATGATGATGATGATGATGATGATGATGATGATGATGATGATGATGATGATGATGATGATGATGATGATGATGATGATGATGATAATAATAATCTTAAACCAAGCTACCGTGCCTGTTACTATACTTTGGAGGAAATTTTTTACTGTGGACCATATAGGCCGGATCTTTGGTAATATTTGTCCATTATCGGCGGCGACTGCAATCAGAAGGGTCTGTGATAAACATGTTGATGGATGGATATCCCTTTGATGCTTCACTCGTTAATCAGTTACGCTGACGGCTTATCTCTAGTCTTCCGCTTTTATGAGGGAATTGCTGAATAGCTTCTGGTTATTTTTCTGGATTCTGGATTGGTTGAGGAGGTAGGCTACGGTGAAATTTGGATGGTGATGAGCTTAACGAGACGTGCCATGTGGGACATGGTGACGAATTGGCGAGAGCGTTCTCTTTAGACACCTTTGTAACGCTGGCAAACCATGCAATATAGGTGTAAGTCGTATTAGGTGATTAGATACAATGTGATTGTGAGCAGCTCCCCAAAGTCCTACCTGCACCTCACCGCGGTGGGGGGTGGGGTGAACAGCTAAGTAGTGGATTGCCCGGTGGGGCTATGCCATCAGTGGTGAGAGTCCAGTGGTGAAAGCCCTGGACTGAAGGATCACCTTGGGCGACTCGCGAGGTGGACAGGCTCACCGGGAACCTCGAAAATAGCTGGCCAACGCAGGAGGCAGGTGCTGGAAGGACACCTGAGGGTGCATGAGGCCATAAAAAAAACTGGCCCACCGGCTTCCTTACCCTGCCAGAAGAGGATTGGTCACCATCTGGGAAAAAGACCAAGAAACCTTAACATGACTATGTACCTAAACATAAACCTGGAGACGTCAAGTTGAGGACTCATCGTCGGCCCCGGCCTGACGGAAGAGAAAGAAAGAAGAGAGATCTTTAAACACCTTTGAAATGGTTTTTAAAAACCTATGTAAAGGTCTGAGCTGACAGAGCGTTACTTCGGATTCTATCTTCGCAGCATGGGATTTAATATGCATTGAACGATAATTAAGTGAAACTGTATACGATTGGTTTGGTTCTGAATGTAACGGGGAGAGTACGGGTTCGATCCTCCTCCTCTGAGACGGTTATTGTGTTGGGACCTTGAGCAAGTCCTTCACTCACAATTGCTCTGCGCCATCGATGTTCTGTCGTATGGTCATCTCTGCAGTGCAGAACTTTTCAAGGAGGAATATCAAATACAGAATGTGCTATAATATTTATATTCCCTATGCTTTTATTACCAACGCTTTTGAGCATTTCTCACAAATGCGCTCTATAACGAATGTCCAGGACTCCAGGCACATACATTCATATATACATTCCTACATACATACATGCATGCATAAATGCATGCATGCATAAATACATACATATATACGCACATAAATGCATGAATACATACATACATGCATAAATGTATATATACATACAAAAATAAATAAATACATAGATATAAACATACATACAAACATACAAACAAACAAACATACATACATAGCCTAATACTTGTTTGTTTCTTGCAGGAGATCCAGATTTCTCAGCGTCATCAAACGACAGGATCTTTGTTCCCGGAAGAGGAGGATTATTACATCATTCTTCCTTTCCATGAAATTAAGCAGCTGATAATGTATCTCTTCAGCTCTTCTCGGATTAATTATCGTTGCGAAATGACACTCCACTCCAGGCAGTCCTCAATCATCGGCTGAAAAGCACCTGGAGGCATTTTCCACGAGAGACTGATCAGAGAAATCCTCGACTAGTCGACAGACCGAGTGGGCTTATCGCAGCTTCCAGATTTCCATTTAAGCGCCTTACCAGGTTCGTTCTCTGTCTGCAAGAACTCTCCGTAATTACCGAATCGCGTGATGGGATAATCGCCCCCCCACGCACAGGTAATCAATCTTTTCGTGTGATCACCTGTCGGCATATCACATCGTAATTCCTAAATCCAACCCTAATCCATCCAACCATTTATTACCCCAATCCATCGGATCCTAATTCATATCATAATCCACCCAATCATTTCCTATCTCTATCCATCCGATCCTTGCTTACCCTAATCGATCCTAATTTCCACCCTATTCCATCCGATCCTTTCTTACCACAATCCTAAATCCAACCCTAAGCTATACAATCCTTTCTTACCACAATCCATCCGATCCATTCGATCTTTCCCCACTCCGATCCTTCCATACCCTAATCCGTCCGCCTTCCAATCTGTGTCGTCTCTCGACGAAACTCGCCGTAGTAGATGCTCTGCCTTCTCCCTCTGGTCTAACTCTAGCAACCGACCTGGGATCCTTCTTTTGATAACCCCTCTGACAAGACGCAGCGCTGGTGAATAGCCTAATGCCCAACGTTTAGCCTTAGAGCGGCGATTTAGAAATTCGGAGTTTACCAATGCGATTACAACGGATCTATCGGCTGAAATTAATAATTATTAGTATTACGTCACAGGGGAGCAGGATCGCATCCGTACTCCACGTAACCAGGCGAGAGTTGTAAATTGGTTCAATCTGTAAACTGCTCGGTCTGTTGCGTATATATAGCATCGGTTAACACCGTTTTAAAGGTGTATAACGAGCGCACTCTAAACAATCAGTTGGTAACTTGCTGTTTAACGACACTGCCTCACAACAAAGATGATTAGCGTCGCCTCCTCCTTTATCCAGTCTTGGGACTTTCACTACGACAGGAATGGTAGTGGCGGAGTTTTTATATAGCATCGGTCGCCAACAGTTTAAAGGTGTCTAAAGAGAGCGCTCTAACCAACCACAAGCAATGTCTGACTCGGGTAAAATCACCGTCAACTACTTCTGTCTCGGCGCCTTCTTTATCTTCATCGGGAGCGTCCTGCTCTGCGCCCTGGGCTTCACCGTCGTCCTCCCCTTCGAGGTGACCCGCGCTTGGCCGGCGGTTACCTGCACAGTTATCAACTCCACCTATGAACCAAACGTCTGTTCCTGTGACGAACAGCTCAACGTATTCGACACGTGCGTTTCCAAGTACCCGTGTCTCCAAATCCACGTCTTTTACGTACCCCCATCGAGTCCCGGATTCCTCTCACAGAAGCCCAACAGGACCGTTGTGGGGGAGTCCGCACCCAGAAGGGGAGGCTCTGATCGGAAACGACGCAGTCCGGACTGGATCGGGGAGGAACTGGTAGCTGAGGTTTCCCTCAACAGTTCAGAGATCCAGATCGGGAGCCTCACGACGGAATTGGATACCGCGAACATTCCAGAAGAATCGATCAGCTTCCCGAGTTTTCTCTTCGACCAACAAAGGGCCGACGACGTCCCAGGAGTGGCGTCGGACCTCTCATCGACCACCTCGGTTCCAGGGACACCTACCCCTCAGACGCGGTACCTAGAAACGGTCGCAAAGGATTCTGACGAATTAGAGAACGTTGGTCTCGTTCAACGTCGGTCTTTATTATCGTCCACGTTACTTCCGGTCAGTATCGACGAAGTGGACAGGAAGACCCTTTCTCCATCAGACGAAGCACAGTCCGAGTTGGAAAACTGGACTGAATCCCTCCGGATATCAAAGTACGAGACGGATGAAAACGGTGAGCGCATTCCTCCACCGAGATATTGTCATTTCTGAAATTTTGTAATCGTATGTTTATGTAGCGCAACTTCGGAGAAAAACAATTCAGAGGTAAACCTCGTCTCTGCCGGATGAGCTCTGCACAAACGTTATACATGTATTTGAAAAAACATGTAAACCTGATTGAAGACCTCTCACTTATGAAGACGATGAAACTGAATGCGTATTATATTCCACATATATCTATCATAAGATGATCAGATTTTAAAGGTGTCTAAAGGGAGCGCGCTTAGCGAACAGTTACTATGATCGTTGTATTATTTTGTAATTTGTGTCTTTTTGGCGGTTTGCGTAATGCGTCCTCCGTGAATTTATGGGATGTTTATTAATTTTCTTCACTGACGAAATGAAGAAGACGATGACGAAGAAGAAGAAGACGAGGAAGAGGAAGCCTTAAACACCTCTTTAAAGTTTTACAATTGCTCAATAAGAACCAGTAGCAGGCTCGCATTCGCTACATAACAACGCGATGTAAATTCATAAAATAAGGCGTTGGGATGAACTATATGAAGTGTTAGCGACTTCATTTTCTTAGTCTCGGATATATATAACATGAGTGTAGGTGGCTCGTCCTCTCCCTCGCCGTCTCATCTTCCCATTCACAGTGTATGGTCAGTGTACTCAATACAGCTGAGTCGGCTATGGGGCGCAGAGGAAACAGAAATCTCGAACCAAATTTCTGCCCTGACTGAGATTTGAACCCCCAACCTACCGGTTGAGAGTCCAGCACGCCAATCACTACACTATCGCGCACATCCTTGTTTACCGAATGCGAATTAATAACCTTTTCTCCGACAGGTGACGACATTGCGAGGGAGGGAGCAATCCGTGGCACAAAGTTGTTCGCCATGCTCTACCGCTCCTGGGACGACTCCTTTAACCGCCAGGTAGGTTAAATGATGGACACGTCTCACTTGATTGATTTTGACGACCAAAACAGGTATGGATAGGTAAGGTTAAAATAATGTAAATGTGACAGAATAATCTGGTGCCATGCGCTTGGCTTTCGAGTGGCGCTTTAGAAGTTTGCAGTTTACTATTACGATTCCCGAAATGTGGATGTTTTTATACAACGACCGTTTTACTCCGATCCTGTTCATTTCTCAATGATTTGATCGGGTGAGATCCTTCATCACCGTTGCCCGTGAGAATGGGTGCCACGCCATTTATGGTCCCCGCGAACCAGCCATAGGGGTGCCGGTTTTTCTGTCAAAAACGTGAAAACCTAGTGATTATCACTACTAAATAGATCTATCACTACTAAACTAGACCTATCACTACTAGAATAGATCTATGACTATTAAAATAGATCTATAACTACTAGAATAGATCTATCACTATTAAGAAAGCTATTATCACGTCTAAATTGGTTAATTAAATTACTACTGAAAATAGATATATAACTGCTAAAATAGATCTATCACTATTAAAATAGATCTATAACTACTAAAATTGCTCTTTAACTATTTTTAAATCTTAGAAGTGTAGAAATAATCTACAGACATAACTGGAAGAAAAATAAATTCAGCGTAATCGTAATCGTAAACTCCAGTTTTCTAAAGCTCCACTCTAAAGCTAAGGCAGGGCACCGGCTTATTTGCGAGCGCTGCGTCGTATCAGAGGGGTTGTCCAGTGATCGATGACCATTGGAGGTCCGAGTCCGGTTGCTACAGAGACCAGAGAGAGGCAGGGCAGAGACCAGACAGACAGACAGACAGACAGGCAGACAGACAGACAGAGCAGAAATTAAGGGTACCATGCTCGGAGAAAGGTTGGAAACCACTGGACTATAACCAATGTTTGCTAACCGGGCAAAAGACGGATGATGAATTGTCGATTGATTGATTTTGACGCCGAATACAGGTATGAACAGGTATGGCTAATAATGCCATGTCCTGGAGTGTCTGTAAACAAGGCAGGTGTCCCACCAATGCAGTCTTGGGCAAGCGCTAACGTGTCGCTTTCAACCTGCAACGAGCTACAGTGGAACAATGGATATGCAATAAATATTATATTAACAATTATCACTTTGTAACCATACAAAAGTATTTGTTTAATACATTGTATTATTTTTTATGTTGTATGCTATTGCATTGCATTTTATTGTATTTTAAATATTGCATTACAATATATAATCTCGTGGCACATATGATGTCATATCAAATCTTATCACATTACATTACAGACAGACACATAACCAGACAGACACACAGGTAACCGGACAGACAGAGAAATAACCAGACAGAGACAGCCAGAAAGACAGAGAGGCAGACAGATAGCCAGAATACAGCTTTGCTAGACACACAGGCAGAGAGACAGACAAGCAGACAGACAGCTAGACAAACATACAAATAACGAGACAGAAGGACAGATAGCCAGACAGACAGACAGACAGACAGGCAGACAGACAGACAGACAGACAGACAGACAAATAACCAGACAGAGAGACAGCCAGACAAACACACAGGTAACCAGACATACAGATAACCAGACAGAAAGATAGCCAGACTGGCAGACAGAGAGGCAGACAGATAGCCAGAATACAGCTTTGCTAGACACACAGGCAGAGAGACAGACAAGCAGACAGACAGCTAGACAAACATACAAATAACGAGACAGAAGGACAGATAGCCAGACAGACAGATAGCCAGACATAGAAACACGGGCAGCAAAGGAGTCCTTCCTCAAAGACAGACAGATAGACAGACAGACAGGTAGCTAGACAGACAGATAGACAGAAACTGATAGCTAGACACAGACACACAGTCATATACAGAGCATATATTTGCATATAATTGTGCATTCATACACATAGGCACATACACAGAGCCACATACAGATTCATGTATGTGTTTGAAAGGTGACCTGTTTTCCTTTGCTGTTCTCGCAGTGTACCCTGACGGAATGCGGAGACGAGACGTGGAACGTGAAGGAGGCTCGACGGTTCAAGGACGACTGGGGTCGCGTCGGTCAGTCCTTCACCTGCTTCTACAACCCGATTCGGCCGGACATGGTCATCATCGAGCGGACATCGACCGTAGCCGCCGTCCACGCCATACTCTGGCCGGGGCTGTGTCTGATCGGGGGCATTACCCTCTGGATTGGACTCTGCCTCGGGTGCTGGTCGCTCGGGTCCGAGTCATCCTGCAAGGACGATTATGGACCGATTTATTAGGGGTGTGAGAAGGGGAAGGGGTTGGGATCACGGGCAGAGTCATTACTCAAAGACAGATAGAGAGAAACACACCGACAGACAGGTAGACAGACAGATAAAGACACACAGATAAACAGACAAACACAGACACATGCAGACAGATACTCAGACATACAGACAGCCACATACAATGCTGATTGGAATCTGGGGTCTGGGACGTAGGGCGGTGTAGGAATGGGATGGGGTAAGGATCACGGTCAGTGTCAGGCGCTGTTATAGGACTGGACTCTGGACGGATCTATTTAGACAGAAGGTGAACAAAGTGACTGCTGAACTGTTTCGAAGTTGAATGGACAAAGGGTTCCAGTGCAATATTTGCCCCAATTCTTAGTTGTTTAGTCAAGCCGAATTCTTTTCTGTTGGTCTGATGTCATTGTGTAAAGTCTCCCCAAAAGCAGTCTTCCCAAAAAGTCTCTCCCCAAAAACAGAGTCTCCCGTTTCTGTTCAGTTTCCTCGCCATTTTCATGGCATGATTGTAACATATAGTTTTTAAATACTGAATAATGTTTAAAGAGAATTAGAAAATCCACCAGCTTCAAGAAATCAGGGCTGAGATGGTGTTGAATGATGATGAAATACTTCCTCCCCGGTGGCTTTGTTTTGGAATATGCAAATGCATTGTTGTGATTAATTTCCTGTCGTGTCCCATCCTTATATAGTATCGGTTGAAACCGTTTTAAAGGTGTATAAGGCGACCGCTATTACCAATGGGATCGACTGTGTTCTCTACTTATGCATCCAATACCTTCTCAATACCATCTCAAATAAGGGTGTCTAAGAAAAATGGTAACTGACAGCGACCTAATTAATCGCGTATGGTGTGCCACTATTATATAACATCGGTCTTTCCCATTTTAAAGGTGTCTAATGCAACCGCTCTAACCAAAGTTAGACTTTTGAGGGGAGACTGTTTGGGGATCCCAGTGTTAGTGCTTCCAAGCTGAAGCCTTTAAATGGCGCTAGATGATGAACGATTAGGCTACATGCTCAACGATTACGTTACGTTATCAACGAATATGTCATATTATCAACGATTTCGTTGCGCTATCAACGATTACGTCACATGATCAACTACTAAGTTACATGATCAACGATTACGTTACATGATATAAGATTATATTACATGATCAACATGATCAACGATTACGTTGCGTTGATCCGATTTGCGTCTTTTATAATTCAGTTTTTATTCACGCGTGTAAAAAGTTAAAAACTATTATAAACAGAAATAAATAAATAAATTGTTTCAGGTCAATCCATTTTTCAGAGCCAAGTAATAGCGCTATAATAATCATTGAAACGCATTGGTAAAAATCCCTATTATTTTGAGTTTGTTATGTTATATTATATTGTATTGTATTTTTATATTATATTGCATTATATTATATTCTCTTAACTTTAACCTCTTGCACTGCCATACCCCATTTTGTCCAATCTTGCCAAAACCTGCCTATCACTTTCCATAAATTCTGTCCTCGCTCTCCCCGCTAACCAGTGTCTATAATCATTTGTCCTCTCTCTCATTTCCCGCTTATCAGCGTCCTGGATTTTGACCTTTAATGTCCTGTCATCATATTTTATTGGCTCCATCAGTTGCGCTCTCTGGTCTCTGTGGCATTCGGACTCGGATGACCATCTCTGGGCAAAAAGAATAATAACATCGACATTTTCTAAGGCGCCGCAACACAGCCAGGCCGTTACAAGGTCGCCGTCACAAAAAACCTGACACGACACAGAGCTCGTGAATAAGCTGGTGCCCTGCGCTATAAAGCTTAGAAATTTTGAGTTTACGATTATGATTCCGCTTATCAACGATCCTGGAGTTATGCTAACCTCTCTTTCACCTCCCCCTATGTCTTTATGTCTATCTGTCTTTCTTTCTGTCTGTCTCGTGGATAAGTATTTAGGGATTTGTACATATGAACATATGGTTGGTTAAAAACGCTTGAATGTTTAATAAGAGAGTATTGTATTATTCAGTCATAACCGACATCTTCTGGCTGTAATGACTCAGTTACAATAATCGAGTGCAGACAGTACCTGCAATTTAACGCAATTGTAGTCCTACTATGTGTAGGTTCAGTTGAAACGTTTTAAAGGTGTCTAACCCTAACCCTTCAGTTTTCAACGACGTAAATACTAGTCTCGTTGTCGATCATTCGACTGAACGCGATTGTTTTAATGCAAGGTCGGTTGCAAATGTTTTAAAGGTGTCTAATGGAACACTATTCAGTTTCAACGACATCTTGCGGCTTGCTGTTGATCCATCGACCGAACGAGATTGTTGTATATGTATGGTCGGTTCAACCGTTTTAAAGGTGTATTTGATATAAACGTATTATCCCGTTTTCAACGCTATATTGCAGCTTTTACCCTATATATTATGTAAACATCGCTAAATACCTTACCCTACATGATGGGAGGTATTGGTAGAGCGTCTATAAATTGAATTGATAACATCTTTTTAACAACTAACGCCGTCAAGCAACGTTATTTCACGCCTTTCTCGTGTGCATCATCGGTTAAACCGTTTTATATATGTGTACAAGAGAGTATTGTATTATCCAGTGTTTAACGACATCTTGTAGTTGCCATGGCCGCGATAATTTGAAAAACGTGCGTTTCATTCGTTTAGTGATTTGAAGTGATTGTTTAATATATAAATCTTCTGTATGGCTGTAAGATATTTGTAAACAATATCCAGGCAGTTCTGGTGTTAATATGGTCCGAATGCCGTAGGTCAATTTTTGGCGGCAACATTCATCTCGGAGTCTCTTCTGCATGGTCGTCTGGTTATGGCAAAGAATCAGCAAATGTAGCACGGCTTCCGGGACATTGCAATTGTCACGATTTCCACTAACGTGTCTACGCCAGCTCGTTGAGAAGGTAGGCCTAGTGACCGAAACTGAGCATGGAAATCGCCACTTCCTTTCGAAAGTTGCCGTCTTTGAACTTCACCGACAGATCCTCTTGTGGATCGATTTCTTGGTATGACGCGGCGGTGCTTGAATTTTCCCAATCTTCTTAGTTTAGTAAAAGTAGTCTCAGAACAAATTTAAACGCTATGCTTATATACGTATATATAGAATAGTTATAATAGTTTTAAAGGTGTCTACAGAGATCATTTGTATGATTTATTTTGTAACGATATCCTGTGGCTGCCTAGGCCAATTGACGTCGATCTTAACTACGGGAGGAATTCTCACCATTTAGCGATTTATTCATTAATTAAAAAAATTCAGTGCTTTTTGTAGAAAAGAAGGTTTCGGAACTGAACAATAGGTTCCGGAACTGAACAATTATGGAAGGGCTAAAATCCCGAGAAAATGGGATTGAGGGTTGGGATGAGTCTCAATAAACACTGAAAACAGTTCACATCACTGAAATTAAATTAAAGTAACTAAATTAATGTTTTTAATATTAAAATAATAAATTATTTTTTAGTAGCTGAAACAAGGTGCCGGAACGCCGCGTTCCGGCTGAAAAAGCACTGCCTAAATTTATATAGCACCTTTTCAAGGCGACTACTTAAAAGTTTTCTCGACCCCAGCGCGGCTACAGAGGGCCGGCAGTCTTTCGAGTAGAACGTGTCAGAGGGGACCCAAGGCACGCAGCAGAATGAGCAGATGGAACGTTAAGGGGACCCCATTCCAAACGGCCCCGAGTAATAATAGAGACTACCAGAGAACCAATACCTCGCATCAAGTGAGGAAAGCTTGACGTCGACGGCCCCGCAAGCACCAAACTGTCGTTGAAAACTGGAAAACACATTACCCGTCTTAGACACCTGTAAATCTGTTTAACCGAACCTTTATATAAGATGAAGTACAATTGCGTTCAATTTTGAGTTCTGGCTTCGTAATCACTTCATAAATCATGAAACAGAAAATGTTATGTTGCATCAAACATGTTATTATGTGATACAGGCTTAAACAGTTGCGTTACCGTCAATTTAACTCCTCCCTTACTTTCACGTTGACCTTTTCCTTCTATGAAGGTGTGAACAACAGAGTTAGCTTTAAGGTTTACCTCTATAACTCGATTTCGTTGTTGGAAGGCCAGTTTTTATAGCGCTTGGTTAAATTGGCGCCGCATGTTGACACGCTGCCGTCGTCGCCGGCGCTCTATCAATATTCGCTCTAAATCGAAGCGTTCCATAAAAACGCGCCCTTCCCTTTGTGAGACCTTTCTCCTTTATTTCGCAGGAGGTTTATCTTCAAGTTATTTCTTTACTAATGTATTAGCACCCTAAAATGTATACATATACACACACTACTGTAGAGCAATGTAATCAATAATGGAGTCACCCACAGTAAAATATCGTTGTTCACAAAAACGCGCTTACAGGTTGATTACACGCTGTAAAGACGTCTTTAGAAATAGACGGTTTGTAATAATAAGTTTTTAACGACATCTTCTGGCTGCCGAGAGCAATTCACGACAACCTTAACTTGATAAAAGACAACGATGTTTTTAATCCAAAGTTTAGCGTAATTGGTTTATATATATAGAGTAGTTGAAACCTGTTTTAAAGGTGTCTAAAGAGGTTATCTGTACTAGTCAGTTTTTAACGAGATTTTTTGGCTGCCTGGGCCTATTAACGTTTACCTTAACTAGTGCAGAATTTTCGCCATTTAGGGATTTATTCATTCATTCAATACAGAGATTTATAGACCACCCCTTCAAGGCAACAACTTAGACGTGCTTCCGACTCCAGCGTGGTTAAAGAGGTA
>OY744607.1:70719528-70737028 GCA_963556255.1 Allolobophora icterica | reverse complement strand
GCGATGTTTACGAATCAACTCTCCTCTTATAAGGTGCGGAAGATTTACCCCGTTTGATGAGTGGAAAAGTCCCAACATCTGTAAGAGAATGAGTGGGATCCAATCGGTGGCCTCCGCTTTACAAGACGAATGCTCTGACTTGATTTGATCTACATGAACTTATGTGTCTTATGCTTATATAGCATTGGGTGACAGCGTTTTAAAGGTGTCTAATGAGAGCATACACAGTCATCAACTCTATCTATGAACCAAACGTCTGTTCCTGTGATGAACAGCTCACCGTATTCGACACGTGCGTTTCCAAGTACTCTTGTCTCCAAATCCACGTCTTCTACGTACCCTCACCGAGTCCCGGATTCCTCTTCCCGAGGGTCAACAGGACCGTTGCGGGTGAGTCCGCACCCAGATAAGATCAGCGTTACCACTGCTTGGGTTTTTTCACAAGATCTTGGGTTTTTTAATCCGAACTTGGGAAATGGGGTTTTTTCTTGGAGACCTTGGGTTTTTTGCTTGGGTTTTTCTTCCTTGATTGAAACCCTATTTTTTATTATTTTAATCAATTTTTGAAACGGTCTGGATGATCAAGGTCAATAAATAAATGGTGCAATTTGCGTGCAAGCATGTGCTATAGTAGTATGTTGCAATTTTAAACATATAATTCTAAAGACTAAACTTGCTATTCTAGTCTACTGCTATATTTAGAAATATAACTCTAAAGACTATTAATTTTAGGGAAACTGCAAACACAGACTGTACTTTTTCGGAAGTTTTCCAGAACTAATCAGCTCTTGCTCTTTTTTTAAACTTAGGATGTAGTATTTTGAGTTTCATCATGGGCGATTTTTTAGCAGAGGGGGAAATTTGTAGGGGCAAATTTTTTAATAGGGGAATGACGTTTGTGAGAAATGTTCATAGAAAAAAAATAATGATCAATAAACTGTACCTAAATAATTAAGTGCTTTTTTCACATTGTAAATTTTGTTGGGACTGTTGTAATAATGCTAATAATCAAAAGATTCTATTTTTTTTAATATTTGCAAAATCCAGGGGCCCCTCCAATGAGTTTCATTATACTTTCATAGTCTTTTACCTTTATTCTTTTTTTTAAATGAAAAATAAAATATGCGATTCGGACTCTGATGAAAATAAAAACATGTACATGTACATAAACTTTTTAATTTGCTTTGAATATTTATTAATAACTTTTAGCAATTAACGATTACCCATAAAATTGTCAAAATGAAAGATAGAAATGAAAGATAGAGGAACATTTTTATTGCAGGAATTGGTATAATGTGCATTATATTATTATATTTTATCTCATAATTCTTTATTAATTTAAAAAAGTCTGCAGAAAAACAACCTTGGGTTTTCTTGGGTTTTTTCAATGTCCTAACTTGGGTTTTTCATTTTTTATGAGTGGTAACACTGATTACGGTAAACTATTTATTTTTTAAATTTCGTTATATCTGATAATTTTTGTTTTGATCAAGTTTTCTCTTAATTGCTGTCAACCGGTTGTCTGTCTGTCTGTATGTCCCTCTGTCTGTCTATATGCATGTGTCTGTCCATCCGTTCTTCTGTCTTTCAGTCTGTCCATCCGTCCATGTGTCTGCTTGTCTGTCTCTCCGTCCGTCCCTCCGTCTGTCTGTCTGTCTGACCAAACGTCTGTCCATCTGTCTGTCTGCCTGCCTGTCTGTCCGTCTGCTGCCATCCGTCCGTCTGTTTCTCTGCATATCGGTCTGTCTGTCTGTATGTATGTATGTATGTATGTCTGGCTGCCTGCCTGCCCGCCCGCCCGCCCGCCCGTCCGTCCGTCCGTCCGTCCGTCTGTCTGTCTGTCTGTCTGTCTGTCTGTCTGTCTGTTTGTTTGCTTGTGCATACACTCAGCAGCAACGTGAGAAGAGTTAAACTTGTTTCTGGACATCCTGTGGTTGTCAGGGCCGTTGACGTCGATCTTACTTTATTTTAAGTGGCGGAGTTAAAGATGGAGGAGG
Source organism: Allolobophora icterica (assembly GCA_963556255.1). NCBI lineage: Eukaryota > Metazoa > Annelida > Clitellata > Crassiclitellata > Lumbricidae > Allolobophora > Allolobophora icterica. Next base: position 70,735,031 of record OY744607.1, on the reverse strand, counting down.
ATCCAGATCCGTAGTTTAACAACATCTTTTGGCAACAGAGGCCGTTGACTTCAAAAGGATTCTTCTCAACAGTTCTCACCATTCGCAGTGCTTAATGCAACGGCATCAGATCTTCAACTGAATATTGAACGCAAGTGTACTGTGGACCTGTGGTCGGTTAAAACCATTTTAAAGGTGTCTAAAGGAAGACCGTATCATTCAGTTTTCATCGACATCTTACCGCTGACAGGATAGTTGACGTCGGCTTTGCTTTAATTGGCGCAGAAGGACTTATCGTATCTAACGAGTGTGAGCCCAGCGACCTGGACCTTAACCACGCTGTGTCATAACAAAAATAATCTGCGTCGCCCTCCACCTTTATCCAGACTCGGAACGAGCACCACCCGAAAACGACAGTCACGTGGATAAGTATTTAGGGATTCTTACATACAAACATAATGTGGTTGGTTAAAGCGTTTGAAAGTTTAATAAGCGACATCTTCTGCCTGCAAGGACCCGGTTACAGTGTCCGTGACTGGATCAGATAATTATTTCAATTGAACTCAGTGGTATGTAAGGTCGGTTGTAAACGTTTTAAAGGTGTGTAACAGAACACTATATTATCCAACTTCCAACGACATCTTGCGATTGACAGGACCTGATAACTAAATAACGATTATACCTTGATCAGCGGTCGTAGTAGTAATTCCAGAGTTTAATGACATCGTTTGACTGCTAAGGTCGTTGACGTCTCTTTGTATTATTAATTATCTTTGTACTGTGGCCGTTAGGCTCTTTTTTTAATAATATATATTTTTTTTCTTCTCTTTTTTAGTTTTTCTCTTTTTTTTCCTTTTCTCACTTTTTTTTGCCATGTATGGCTCTTTTTTTTAATCACAATTAATTACACAGAATAAAATCAAACTTCTATTTACATACAACGTTCATTAATCATATTTATGCATAACTTTTTTTCTGTCAATGATATATATGCAATCACATTAATATACTCCATGTAATTATATTCAATTAATTACATATAAATCGTAACAAACAAAATTATATACACAGATTTAAATACATTTAGATGGTACTATTTATTTAAATAGCTAAAGGATTTTTCCTTTATTATCAGCGGTCGATTGAACGCGATTGTTATACGTAGGGTCAGTAGCAAACGTTTCAAAGGTGTCTTTCAGAAAAACGTATTACCCAGTTTTTAACAACATCTTGCGGCTCCCATGGTCTTTCACCCTATATATTATGTAAATATATCGCTAAATACCTTACCTTACTTAATGGGAGGTATTAGTAGAATGCCTAGAAATTTCTTGTGAGAGTACGGGAGAAAAAGAACAAGAAGCACACCCTGCTCCCCAGAGCGGTGGGAGCAGCTGACCCTAGGACCAGGGTAGGGCAACAGAGCTCTCGCAAGTAATAATGAAGACAACCAGACAACTAATACCTCCCATCCATTGACAAAAGGTTGAAACGGGGAGGGGAGATAGATGAATGGTAACACTCATAGCCCGGAAAGCAGTAAATCGCGTTTCGATACCCATCCCCCCTCCCTTCTAGAGCGAGCGCCTTACATGGCTGTCAAAACGTGTGTTTAATTAAGATCTTGATTGTACTGTCATGTTTCAATGATATCTTACTGCGTACTTGTCAGTTTGAATTAATAAAGAAGATTATTATTATTATCAACGGCCCTGGCAGCCACAAGATGTCGTTGAAAACTGGATTATACAAATGATCTCTTTAGACACCTGTAATATGATTTCAACATACCATATATAAATAATGTAGCGCAGTCTCGTATAATCTTTAGGGGTCATATTTCTATCGTCACTTACCTTCACGTGAGTTATCTTTCTAGGACGGTGTGAACAACAGAGATACCTTAAAGGTTTACTTTTATAACTCGATCTCGTTCTAGGAAAGCCAGTTTTTTTATAGCGCTTGATGACATCGGCGCCGCATATTGACACTGCCGCCCCCGCTGGCGCTCTGTCAATTTTCGCTCTAAATCGAAGCGTTCCATAAAAACGCACCCTTCCCTTTGTGAGACCTTTCTTCTTAATTTCGCAGGCTTATCTTCTAGCTATATTTTTAATCATAGGCGTAGCCACTCTTGCTTTCTTAGATTTCAAAAATTTTCCCTGGCTTATACCTCCGCACCCCTACTACACCTATATATATATATATATATATATATATATATATATATATATATATATATGTCTATCATGGAATTTATATAGCGCCTCTTCAAGGGCTCTACTCAGAGCCCTTATATATATATATATATATATATATATATATATATATATATATATATATATATATATATATATATATATATATATATATTAGGGTGGTCCACGACTGCATGGGAAAAAATAAAGTTTCAGATTCTTAATATTAGAAGGTGCCAATTTAGTCCATTATATAAAAAAATAATTCAGGTGCAATTTCATCTAAATTTGGGAATATTTAGGGGTTGCACAAGTGACTGAAAGTTTCACACACCCTTCTACTCGATGGGCATGCATCTGTAAAATTCTGTATACTTATTTCTTCTTGCACGCGTTTACTGTTTATCTACTTATATGTGATTAGTGCTTACTTTTATTAACTGGGCCTTCCTATAGTTGCTCAGAGAGAAGGTTGAAGGGGTTATATGGCAGGAGAGGATCGAATCTTGATTCTTAGAATGGATAAGAAACTTGTTAAAGCGAAAGCTGCAGAAGAGCGGCATGAGAGATTAAAGAATGATATGGAGGTTCTAACAAGCACAGTAGATCTGGAGTCGAGCAGCAGTGATAAGGACACGTCTGAGGAAAACAGTGACTCAGTTGTGGTAGTCTATCAAAGAGGATGAATTAAGAACAACCATGTTATAAACAGCTAAGCAAGAGACCCTTTGTGATTTATCGGGTAGCTGTAGCCTTGGATCGAACTAAATCACTAGCAGGAAAGCACCACATCTATATTGGCTAATAGTAACTGCTCAATCTCTAGGCCATGATGTTCGAGGCTTGCCTTTGAGTCGCAGTTCTATTCGCCAAGCCAGAAGATTAGACCGAGAAGAGCTCACCAGTACGATGAAAAATGAATTCTCTTCAGATTGCACATTGGGACGGTAAGCTGTTGCCCCGACATCACTGGCTGCGAGAAGGTAGATCGGCTGCCTGTTATTGTGTCTAGTATTGGAATAGAACTCCTTGGTGTCCCGAAAATTAACTCAGGCACTGGAGAAGCTCAGGAATGTCTTGATCACTGTAACCTGAGAACGAAGATTAAGGGGATGTGCTTTAACACCACAGCGAGCAATACTGCTCGTGCATTCACTTTGATAGAAAAAGGGACCTGGTTGGAACTTACTTCATCTAGCAGGTCATCACCATTTGATGGAAATCGTTGCTGAAAAGGCATTCAGTGTCATAAAAAATTGCTCCCTCCACCGGTCCAGATATTCTAATATATTGCCGTTTTCGTGACCATTGGCGTCGAACTGACTCAAGTAGATTTGAGACAGCAGTGGACCTGGTAGATCTACTGCTGCCTAAATTTAGAGGGCAAGTTATTTAACTGCGTAATGAAACAAAGCTGGAGGCCAATCATCAAAGAGATGACTAGAAGGAGCTTCTTGAATTTGTACTAATCATTTTTCTTGGTGGAGCACCAATTCGAGGAATTCACTTTATAGCCCCTGGAACTTTACATCCGGCTCGTTGGATGGCGAGAATAATATATTCATTCAAGATGTGGATGTGTCGATCTCAATTCAAACAATGTCCTTCTATTTATCTGTGATGTCTAAGTCCAGGCATGGTTTCAAGTTCCCTGTCCTGTCTCTGCTCCTGCAAACGATATTCGCTTTCTTCAACAATTGGCTGAATACAGAAACCAAGAAATTCGTCAGGCCACTACTACAGCATTCCATAGACATCTGTGGTACCTGAGTGAGGTCACAGTTGGACTGGCTTTCTTCGATCCAATAATTGAGTTTGCTGAGAAAGAAAGAATGGTAGACAATTTATGTCAGCAGCATGGATCGAAGCACAAACTTCCCAAGTTGACATCTGTTGATGTTACCAAACGGTCACTCAGTTCTTTTATCACCACCAATACAATACAGTTTTTCATATCCTGGCACCAAAGGATTCATTTCTGCAGTTTACAATGAAAAGCTGCTATGATTATGAAGATTATTTTGAATCACATGAAGTTGTGATGACACTCAAAGTAGTCAACGACACAGCAGAGAGAGGTATAGAGCTAATCCAGGATTAAAACTCAATCCTGACAGATGAAACATTATTTGCCTCTAGTTTTTAATGCACTTCGCCGTCAATTACCTGACCCGAAGACATTGCAGGTTTGGATAGTGCCGCTGCCAGTATGGAAACGACTGCTACTCAATGATGACATATTGAAACACTTCTGACGTTATTTTTTGTCTAAAACTTGCAGTTTGCGAACACAAAATGCTATTTAATCACAGAGTTTAATTGCTGAAACCATGAATACATTGTAACGCTTTGTGCCGATGTTTGTTTGCCATTAATACATCGTGTGGATTTGAAGTATGCATAACATACTTTGGTTGACTTGTGCAACCCCTAAATATGGTTCAAATTGGTTCAAATTTTCAGCATAGTAGTTTTTCAATAGATGGACATCAATGGTGGGTTCTAACTTTGGCCTTTAAACAAAAATTGATTTTGGACCACCCTAATATATATATATATATATATATATATATATATATATATATATATGTACATATATGTGTGTGTGCGTGTGCGTGCGCGCGTGCGCGCGTGCGTGCGCGCGTGCGTGCGTGCGTGCGTGCGTGCGTGCGTGCGTGCGTGCGTGCGTGCGTGCGTGCGTGCGTGCGTGCGTGCGTGCGTGCGTGCGTGCGTGCGTGCGTGCGTGCGTGCGTGCGTGCGTGCGTGCGTGCGTGCGTGCGTGCGTGCGTGCGTGCGTGCGTGCGTGCGTGCGTGCGTGCGTGCGTGCGTGCGTGCGTGCGTGCGTGCGTGCGTGCGTGCGTGCGTGCGTGCGTGCGTGCGTGTGTGTGTGTGTGTGTGTGTGTGTGTGTGTGTGTGTGTGTGTGTGTGTGTGTGTGTGTATGTTTTGCAATAGATGTTTGGCTGAGCTTGAGTATGACATCGTTCGTTTGTTCTGATCGAAAGAGGCGAATTCTGATATGAGGCGAATTCTGCGTCCCAGCTGCTGCTGCTGGGGCTTCTGTCATCTAATGGAAGCAGGAAACAGAAGTGGAGGGAGGGAGGGATGGAAGGATGGAGAAACGGAAAGGACGCATTGATTGATGAATGGAAGGAGGAGGGATCGATAGATAGATATACAGACAGGCAGACAGACAGCCAGCAAGACAGACAGACAGTGCCAACGGAACAGACAGAGACAGATACATCGTGAAACAACCTTTTCCTTTACATTTCGCAGCCATGAACCCGGAGTTCAAATCCCGAGGGATGCGACATAGACTATCAATTACGACGGAGCCAACGCCGACGACGCGAGGCGCCACCTGGCGTTCGCCGGTCGACGGAAAGATAAATAAGAATGAATTTTATTAGTTAATATAGCGATTATATTTTTGTGCTACGGATCTGGCGATTGAGCGCAATTGCTGTATATATAGGCTGGTTCAATCGCGTTGTAAAGGTTTCTAAAGAGATCATTTGTAGTTAAAACAGCAAATATACAATTTGGAAAGAGAATGTTTCGATGTGGTTGGTCCAGCGAGAATGGAACTTTCTGCCAGATTCAGTTCGAAAATCCACTTCGATAAATACTTTTTAAACTAAATTCAAAACTCGTTTCTTGTCTAAGTAGGCTACTATGATTAACTACTACACTGTAACGCGTCCTTTGAGTTAGACTGTTTTATTAAGGCGCGTTATATATGTACGTTGTATCGTATTATTGTATCATTTGTATTATTTTTAACGAATCTTGTGGCTGCCTGAGCCAATTAACGTCGACCTTAACTAATGGAGGAACTTTCACCATTTGCCCATTCATTCATTGCAGAGATTAATATGGCATCCTTTCAAGGCAGCTGCTCAGACGTGCACCCGATCCCAGGGCGACTAAACAGGGCGGGTCTAAGATTACAGAAGAACGCGTCAGAGTGGACCCAATGGAGTACTAGGAACCAATTCCACACCGAAGAGCCAACAACAGAAAAGGCACGGTTCCGTCTTGTGGAAGTACGGGCGAAAGGATCAAGAAGCACTCCCATCTCCGCAGAGCAGAGGGAGCAGCGGCCCCGAGGACCAGGGTATGGCAACAGAGCTCTCGCAAGTAATAATAGAGACAACCAGACAACCAATGCCTACCATCAAGTGAGGAAAGATCAACGTCAACGGCCCTGGCAGCCACACAATGGCATTGAAAACAAGATAAAACAACGATCTCTTTAGACACCTCTAAAACGTTTCTAACAGACCCTATAATAGGGCCTATAAGATGTAGCAATTTAATTCATTAATAAAGCATTAAGTAGTTCAGTGAGCAGTAACGTGATGAATACAGAATAGAAAATGTACTGTTGTATCAAATATTCTATTATGCAATAGAGGCCGTTGACAACTGTGTTACCGTCAATTTTACCTCCTCCTTTACCTTCACGCATTAGTTGTATACATCTACTTCTATAGACCATGGAGTCATCCTTACCTTCAATTTTACCTCCTCATTTGCCTTCACGTGTTATCTACCTTCGATTTACCTCTTCCTTTTACGATCGTGAAAACAGCAGAGTTACCTTTAAGGTTTACCTTTACGACTCCATCTCGTATAATTATATATATATATATATATATATTCTGTTGGGAGTTGGCCTTCAGCCATCCCGCCATTATCCTCACGTGCACTTACTAACCTTAGTTAAGACGCACCTCGTTTGAAGCTAAATGTAGGATGGTCTCGTTGACTATATATAGCAGTGTTCTTGTGTCTACAGGGAGACCGGTTTTAGTTATGTAAGGCGTAAGACGTGCACTGGTTGTGTCACGCATTGTATGTACCCTTTTGTGGTCGTTTTCGAGAGTGTACCCTGCGTGGTCGCTACTCATGTTTAATTGCCGGTTCTCGAGTTGTATCTTCCTTTGTGGAGTTTGTGCAGGCGTCTTCTCGGAGAGTCTGTCTTTTGACGTTTCGTTTGTCTTGTATGTGTGAGTATCGTTTCAATTATGTACATAGTGTAAATATACGTTTTATCAATATTGCGAAAGTCTTTGTTTTTCTTGTCATTTCTCATATCATTCTAACTCACATTTCACCTCTAGACTAACAAGCTAACATATGGGGGCTCGTCCTTAAGAATTTACCGTTTTCAGTTTTGTTAAATTGGAAATTTCAAAATTGGAAATTGGGTCTGCGTAATTGCGTATTTGACGGTTTCTTTGAAAGTTGTACACGTTTTTGTGCATACGACTTTGCACAATGGCTACTTTTGGGTCTGAAACTTCGGTACCCGCTTCTCCGGTTGGGAGTGGCCTTCACTCTCCGGTGACTAAGCCTTTGAGTTTGTACGACATCTTCGATATGTCGGCTGACGAACTAAGATTTGAATTAGAGAAATCAGACCAGGACACTAAAGGCATGAGTAAGCCTCAAATGCAGAAAATTCTTGCTAAATTGAGAACGCAGGAAAAAGAAGTGTTCCATTTTGGATTTAGACCGCAGGAGATTGGGTCTCGGGAAGCGGTAGAAAAGACTGAATTGACGAAGTTAGATAGTGACAGAGAATTTCAATTGGAGAAATTGAGAATAGAGAGTGAAGACAGAAAGCGAGAACGAGAGGCTGAAGACAGAAAGCGAGAACGAGAGGCTGAAGACAGAAAGCAAGAACGAGAGGCTGAAGACAGAAACTTGCAGGAAAAATTGAAGATGGAGGAAAGAGAACGAGTGAGGAGAGCAGAGAGTGAAGACAAAGTCAGGAAAGCGGAAATGGAGAAAATTCAGGCTGAACTACAAGAGAAAGAGAGGCAGAGACAATATGAGTTAGAGCTAAAGCGCATCGAGGCTAAGGTTTTGAACCCAGGTCCCGAACAGGACAAAGATGTGTTTCGCATAGCTTCTGCCATTAAATTGGTCCCTAAATTTGACGAGACGAATATAGAGCATTACTTTGTTTCCTTTGAGAAGGCTATGACCATTCATAAATTTCCAAGAGATAAATGGACTGCGTTGTTACACCCTCAATTAACTGGTAAAGCTCAACAGGTTTTTTCGGAGTTATCTCTTGAGGACTGTAAGAATTATGACACCCTAAAACAGGCTTTGTTGACTGCATTCGCTAGGGTGCCGGAATTTTACAGGAAGAGTTTTAGAACTTTGGTTAAGGGTGCGCAGGAGACTTACTCTGCTTTCGCTTTCCGCTTAGCGTTACCTTTTCAAAGGTGGCTGGAAGGTGAAGATGCGTTTAATGACTTGACTAAGGCCTTTGAAGTCTTTAAGCTTGAGCAGTTTGTGACTTGCTTGCCTGTTGAAATCCATAGATGGATAATTGACAAAAAACCCGCGACAGTTTCAGCCGCTGCGAAGTTGGCAGACGAATTTGCTATTCTATATAAGCCCTTCCCTGTGCATGCTTCTGTCTTGCATTCGAATGATGAAAAACTGGAAAATTTTGGATTTGGTCGTGATTCGGGTTGTGGAGCAAAAGCCCATTGGTCGCCGAAAAATTTCCGTAAAGAGGGCCAATTTCAATTTCACAAGTCATTTGACTCCCAGATTGTTTGTACTTACTGCGGTAAATCTAATCATGGGGTTTCTTCATGTTACAAATTACATCCAGAATTGAGGTCAAAACGGGATTTCGCTGCTCAGCAGAACACCAATCCTAGGAATGTAGAATTAGTTACGGGCGTAGATACGTCTGTACAAGTGAAGGATGGGCCGACTAAAATGGTCGACGCTGGCTACTTGTCATTCTGTTCGTCTGGCTATGTGTATACGCCCACTGGACTTTCTAGCAAAATATTGTTGTGTTAAGAGATACTGGTTCTTTGCAAAGCTTGGCTAGCAAGGAATTATTGCATGCTAATGAGTTCTGTGACACCCGTGAGGTTCGCCTTATTAGAGGTATTTCGGGTGTCACGCTTCGTGTTCCTTTGGTTGAAATTCGAGTTGAGTCTAAATTTGCTAACGGTACCATCTTATGTGGGTTGGTAGACCATTTGCCACCTGGCATTCACGTTTTGATTGGTAACGACTTGGATAGTCCACAAGATGAGATAAATGTGGGAGTGACTACGCGCGCTCAAGTTAAATTGACCGATTCTGGCTCTTTACCTGTGTCGCATACTCAATCTGTAGAAGATAAGTCTGCTGATATAAATGTGCAGTTAGACGTAGACTTGAGTGCCTTATTCAAAGAGTCTACTGCAGTGCATGCTGATTTAACCAATGTAGTGTCACGCGAGAATTTAATTAATATGCAGAAAGCCGATACGTCTTTGCTTCCCTTGTATTAGCTGGTTGAACGAAGGGATGGGCAGTATATGGAACGCCAATCGTATTCGATTGCTAACGGAATTTTGGTCAGGCAGTGGAAGGATTTAGATACGCCTGATGATTTAGGGTATACGCAAATTGTTGTTCCTACGCAGTTGCGTGCTAAGTTATTGTACGTTGCTCATGATATCCCTGCAAGTGGTCACTTGGGTGTGAAGAAAACTTTGGACCGTTTAATGCGTCATTTTTATTGGCCTGGCATTAATTCTTCTGTTCGTGTCTATTGTCGAACATGTGATGTCTGTCAGAGACTAGGTAAGGGGGCACCTCCCTCTCGGGCGCCTCTGATAAATCTTCCTGTCATAGCGGAACCTTTTTCCCGCCTGGCAATCGATACAGTTGGACCCCTAAGTGTGTGTGATGGTACGAGAAATCGTTTCATACTTACTGTTATTGACTTGTCAACACACTATCCTTTTGCGTTTCCGTTGAGAAACCACACAGCGCATGATGTAGCGAAATGTTTGATATCCGTGTTTACAATGTTTGGGTTTCCAAATGAGATTTTGTCAGATTGTGGCACTGACTTCATGTCTGATTTGATGCAAATTTTTCTGCAAGAATGTAATGTGGTGCAGTTGAAAACTAGTCCATACCATCCTCAGAGTAATGGGTGTTGCGAAAAATTCAACAGAACGTTGAAAGATATGCTTAAGGCAATTGTTGAGGATTTTCCTGGCAACTGGGATCAAATTTTGCCGTGGGTTCTATTTGCCTACCGTGAAGTTCCTGTACAAGGACTAGGTTTCAGTAGTTTTGATCTTGTCTTTGGAAGGTGTGTGAATGGACCTTTGCGTTTGATAAAGCAGAGTTGGTTGAATGATGATGTTTTGTCTGGAGTGAGTAAGACAAATCTGGTTGACTTTGTGATGGATTTGCGTGAACGAATTCGTACGTCTGTACGTATGGCGAATGAGAATGCGTTAGTCGCACAGTCGAAATCAAAACAATGGTATGATAGGTGTGCAAAAGCTGTTGACTTTGAAATTGGACAGCAAGTTTTGTTACTCTTACCGTTGATTGGGAAGCCACTTGAGGCTAAGTATGCCTGCCCATATGTCGTTTTAGAACGGTTGGGACCTGTTGATTATTTGGTTGCCACTCCGGATAGACGGAAATGTAAACGTGTTGTGCATGTCAACCTCATGAAGAAATATGAGTCGCGTGTTGATTGTACGCCTACACTTGATGTCGGTTTGGTTGTGCCTGCAAGTGTGAATGTGTCTGAGTCGCCTAAATTAGAAGAGGCGGTCGCAAGTAGTCCTTTGGATTTTGTGCAACGGAATGAATTACTGGGCATGCTGAGTACGTTTAAGGGTGTGTTTAGCGATGTACCTGGCAAGACTTCACTTATTGCACACCGTATTGAGTTGATACCTGGTGCACGACCAGTACGGCAGACAGCCTATCGGTTGTATCCTGAGCGTATGGCACAGGTAGACAAAGAGATTAAAGGCCTAATTGAAGAAGGCATTGTAGAGGAGTCCGAAAGTGCGTGGGCTTCGCCTATTGTACTTGTACCTAAATCGGATGGGTCTCTGCGGCTGTGCACAGACTTTCGTAAGTTGAATGCGCTTACGGTAGCCGATCCTTTTCCGATGCCACGTGTAGAATCTTTAATTGACAAGGTTGGACAAGCCAAATTTCTGACTAAGCTTGACGCGACACGGGGCTTCTGGCAGGTTCCGATTCATAGTCAATCAATCCCTTTAACTGGATTTGTAAACCCACATGGTCATTATCAGTGGCGTTATATGGCGTTCGGTCTAAGAAACGCACCTGCCTCGTTTTCACGTTTGGTTGCGAAACTGTTGCATGGTTTAGATGAGTTTTGTGAGGGATATTTAGATGACTTGATAATTTTCAGTTCTTCTTGGAATGATCATTTATCTCACTTGAAAAGAGTGTTGACACGCATTGCTAACGCTAAACTTACATTGAATTTGAAGAAGTGTGTCTTTGCTAATGCAGAGATAGATTTTCTGGGTCACCATATTGGTTTGAACTCTATTCAGCCACGCATGCAGAAGGTCGAGTCTTTGCTAAAATTTCCGCGTCCTGAAAATAAGAAGCAGGTTCAATCTTTTTTGGGTTTGGCTGGTTATTACCGCAAGTTCCTGCCGCATTACTCTCAATTAACCTTACCTCTTACTTTGTTACTTAAGAAAGGTCACCGGTTTACTTGGTCTCCTGAGGCTGAGAATGCATTCATTGATTTGAAGTCTAGGATGGCTTCACGGCCTATACTTAAACCGCCAGATTTTGACAAACCCTTTTATTTGGATGTAGATGCTTCGTACTTTTGTTTGGGAGGTTGTCTATTTAAGATAACGGACGAGATTGAACATCCGGTCTGCTACCTGAGTCGGAAGTTGAGTTCGGCGGAAGTACGCTATTCGACCATTGAGAAGGAGGCACTTGCGCTGGTGGTCGGTGTACGCGCGTTCAGCGTGTACTTTGGTTCCGCTCCAGTGGTTGTTTATACGGACCATAGTCCACTACAGTTCATAAATCGCATGGCTCCTTCGAATGCGAAACTTTTGCGATGGAGTCTTGAACTCCAACAATATTCCTTGAACATTAAGCATCGGCGTGGTCGAGACAATGTGTTACCAGACATATTAAGTCGCCCCTCAGTTTAAATGTGCGAACTTTCCATTGATTTCTACGGACTGTCAGTCTCTTTCATTAAGCCTACATAGATGATTCTCTTTTTGTGTGTAAACGTTTCTAGTGGACTGTTATGTTGTTGAACTTTCGATATAGTTTAAATTCATGTATATTTGTAGTTTTGCATGGTCGGAAACACTTTTAATGTTTCCTCTTTTTCGTAGTGGGGGGGTCTGTTGGGAGTTGGCCTTCAGCCATCCCGCCATTATCATCCTCACGTGCACTTACTAACCTTAGTTAAGACGCACCTCGTTTGAAGCTAAATGTAGGATGGTCTCGTTGACTATATATAGCAGTGTTCTTGTGTCTACAGGGAGACCGGTTTTAGTTATGTAAGGCGTAAGACGTGCACTGGTTGTGTCACGCATTGTATGTACCCTTTTGTGGTCGTTTTCGAGAGTGTACCCTGCGTGGTCGCTACTCATGTTTAATTGCCGGTTCTCGAGTTGTATCTTCCTTTGTGGAGTTTGTGCAGGCGTCTTCTCGGAGAGTCTGTCTTTTGACGTTTCGTTTGTCTTGTATGTGTGAGTATCGTTTCAATTATGTACATAGTGTAAATATACGTTTTATCAATATTGCGAAAGTCTTTGTTTTTCTTGTCATTTCTCATATCATTCTAACTCACATTTCACCTCTAGACTAACAAGCTAACAATATATATATGTGTGTGTATATATGCGTGTATATATATATGTATATATATGTATGGATAATATTATATACATACAATCACCTATATGGTATGGTATGGTGTCTGGGAATTTATAAAGCGCCTCTCACAGTGCGAACTATTCTGAAGCTCTTTCTCATATGAGGCGAATTTTGCGTCCCAGCTGCTAGGGGCGTCTACGCCTTAGAAACCTTGGAGCAAATGCTCCATCCAAAAAATAGGGGGAGATCTGTCAGTGTGTGTTCCACCATTTTAGGGGGAAGGAAGGGGAAGGGAAGAACAGAGGGGAAGGGGAAGTTGCTCTAATGACTTAGGGGGGATAGACGCCCCTGCCAGCTGCTGGGGCTTCTGTCGTCTAATTGAACACAGGAAGCAGAGAGGCAGAGAGGGATGGAGAGATGGAGAGGAAGAGAGGGAGAGAGAGGGAGGGTGAAAGGGAGGAGTGAGGGAGGGAAGGAAGGAGGGAGGGAGGGAGGAAAGGAAGGAGGGAGGGTGGGACGGACGGACGGACGGACGGACGGACGGACGGACGGACGGACGGACGGATTGATTAATGAATGGAGGGAGATAGATAGGTATACAGACAAACTGGCAGACAGACAGTTACAACGAAACAGGCAGAGACAGATACACCGTGAACCACACAGACCTTTCCTTCGCATTTCGTAGTCATGAACCCGGAGTTCAAATCCCGCCGGATGCACCGGAGAATATCAATTACGACGGAGCCAACATCGACGACGCGACGAGCCACCTGGCGTTCGCTGATCGACGGAAAGATAAATAGGTCCGCGTAAAGCCGACTGAGGTCGCATACGACATCATTACAGGGTGGCTCTCGACACGAGTCTTAATATTATAGTCCGTGCCAGGCAGCTGACACACGCTGGTCAATATATCGCCTCTCACCACTCAGGTGGCGACGATTGGGGGACAGATGGGTATACGTCCCCCGATGAATTGCTCTGGGTTGGATTTTCGTGAGCCATCGTTTGATATCTTGTACATCGGTGGTATTGAAGTTACAATTTACTAATTGAGGTTTCTAAATTTCATGTGAAGGACTTCCTGAAGGTCCCTACACAGTAACCGTCAGAGGAGGATCGAACCCGTACTGTTGGAATTACAAGGCGACCGCTCTAACTAATCGTATACAGTGTGCTACTATTTATATACACCCATTCAGCACCTTCTCAGTTCATTTTCCTATTATATATCTTTTGTTCATGAATTTCGTTTGCTTCTCTCCTGGTTGTTTTTATGTCTGGCAGACTGGCAGGTTGTTGAGATGGCGATGTTAGGCAGGTGGTTGGCGTCGAGTTTTGATAATAATAGATTAATATTCAACATACATGTATATATTGCGCCTCTGAATAGCGCTTTATTACTTTCTAGACACAATACAATGCAATACAATACAATATATATTTCATTTAGCCATTTGGATTTTCCTCTTTCTCGCGACCAAAGCGGTATTATTAAGGTCATAGTGTGTCCTACAGTCATATAACATCGGTTAACAACGGTTTAAAGGTGTCAAAATTAAAATAAACACTATTAGATACAGAAGATAATTTAGAGAACGTTGGGATTGTTTCGCCATTTATACAGAATGAGCAATAATTATAGGAAGACCAACACATTAATAATAATGTCAGATCATTATTATTATTATTATACTTATACATATACTTATAATTATAATTATTATTATAATTATTATTAAACCTATTATTATTATTATTATTATTATTATTATTATTATTATTATTATTATTATTATTATTATTATTATTATTATTATAATCCGAGAATTCATGTCTAGGTTCTGTTCACTCTCAAAACGAGTTTCCCGCCGCTACCTCCGTTAAGAAGGCGATGTATAAAGACGGGTTTGTTGTTCTTTGGCTCCGGGCAGCCTTGACATAGCGCCTTGGAAGGCCACTGCGTTGAAGCGCTGCACCATCACTGATAGACTCTTGAACAGCAAGTTTGCTTCGCGGGAGTCATCGGTGGTTTTCGACAGCCGGCGACCAAGTTCAGATAGAAAGGCAAGGCCTTCTCTGTTGAGGGGACCGAAGGTTTCCACCGCTACAGGTATGAAAATGTATCTCCTCTGTAGTTCAGAGTACTTGATGTTCTTTCTCGTAGCAGCCACCTCCGCGGCCCCTCCTGCCGCGGCCGCCGTTTCCGTGATATAAGAGGCAGCCACCGTGTCTACCACCGTCGCGTCCCACAATAAGGACAGCCCGCCGCTCCACGGTATTAGGGTCTGGCCATCCGGTCTCTTTCCATCCGACCTGGATAGGCCGGACGGCTCCTTGACTGCCGGGATGCCGGCTCTGTTGAGGCTGCGGTGGATGAGGTCGTTGATGTTGCTGTGCCGAGCTTGTCGGCCGAACCCCAGTGAGCATGACAGCCCATGCGCGCCTCTGGACGAGACGTAGGCACCGCATGCGCATTTGTGCGGTTCGCAGATTGCCAGACCCAATCGTAGGCCAATTATTATTATTATTATTATTATTATTATTATTATTATTATTATTATTATTATTATTATTATTATTATTATTATTATTATTATTATTATTATTATTATTATTATTATTATTATTATTATTATAGT